>JAECUM010023368.1:0-25439 GCA_016617855.1 Megalonaias nervosa
ACACACACACACACACACACACACACACACACACACACACACACACACACACACACACACACACACACACACACACACACACACACACACACACACACAGAGTGTATCGGTTTTGCCATTCACAATTTTCCCAGTATGTTATACTGGGGAGAGAAAGATATTCAGTTTATGACGATCACATGTCATTTTGGGTTGTTTTTTTTTTTAAGAGACAATTGCCATATTTTGTGTGTTTGATAAACACCGGGTATTGACATTAGACTGGACACTGCCACAGTTTGTCACGAGCATGTCACATGATTGCCTCTCAAGCAAGGTACTGTGTTTTTGAAGATGAGATTGCAACTTACACTTGAAGGGACTAAGCCTCTTGTAATCTCATCTTCAAAGAAATGTCAGTTTGAACAGTGTAAACTAATCTTTAATGTGCCAGTAGGGACTTGATATTGATGCTGATTAACAGAGTGGACAGTATTCAGTATTTGAAAGTAATTTTTTCAATTGCTTGATACACATTTAAATCTGGGACCAAAAGTACTTGTTTACTCAAGTACCAGTCTCTTGACACTCATGCATGCTGAATTGTGTCACCTTCATGTTGCAATAACTTCGGAGTTTCTCACAAAATATCAAAACTAAGGCATGTGAGATTGTCAAATGTTAGAAATATAATGTAGAGAAGAACCCTTATCCAAAAGACGTTAGAGAAATCCATTGAATCAGCATAAAATTGCATGCAGTTAAGGAATCCATGGTTATCATTGTTTTTCCTGTATAAACAGATTTTGGTGATAGATTACAATTATTAAACAAATATTTAACATCTGCTTAGCTTTTAAAAATAAAATTGTCCCTTGAGTTTGAAAATTGGTTGTAGAATATTTGGATATGTATAGGGAAGAAAGTGCACAGAAGTGGCATAGCAAGAAATTCTAGCCCAAAGCCCATAAAACTTAACTCGAGGAGCCCTCTCCCAGAAAATAAAAAATCTGATGGTAATTTTGGGCCCCCACTGGACCTGGACTCCCTCCTCTGCAGCTGCAGTGGATACTTGGTCATTTGCCAGTTGGACACAAATATTACATTACATTGTACTTGGTCATTTGTCAGTTCGACACAAATATTACATTACATTGCACTTGGTCATTTGCCAGTTGGACACAAATATTACATTACATTGGAACTTGGTCATTTGCCAGTTGGACACAAATATTACATTACATTGCACCTGGTCATTTGCCAGTTGGTCACAAATGTTACATTACATTGGCACTTGGTCATTTGCCAGTTGGGCACAAATATCACATTACATTGACATTGGACACAAATATTACATTACATTGGCACTTGGTCATTTGCCAGTTGGACACAAATATTACATTACATTGGCACTTGGTCATTTGCCAGTTGGACACAAATATTACATTACATTGGCACTTGCTCATATGCCAGTTGGACACAAATATTATATTACATTGCACTTGGTCATTTGCCAGTTGGACACAAATATTACATTACATTGCACTTGGTCATTAGCCAGTTGTGTCAAAACCAATGTCAGCCTAACCTCATAAATATGGATACCTGAAATGTATGTCTCCAAGGCAGGGTCAGTTTGAAACAAATTTAATGCAAATACTGAAGAATTAGAACAAGGTGTCTTCCAAACCTTCTACTCCTTGACTAGAATGTTTAAGTTGATTACATTTTCACCAGAAACAAATCAGATTTTCTTTCTCTTGTTGCAGTTTTTCACTAATACTGTAGTGACCTCATGGGGGGGTGGGAGGGAAAGCAAACAAAATTTGTAAAACAACCCATTTCATGCTATTGTAATTTGTTTTCCAGGTTCGTGAGAATTTAGAAAATGCAAGTTTTTACTTTAAAGGTAAGGCTGTTATTTCATTTCACAACAAATTGTGTGAAATAATTTTGACAAATCATAATTTATTAGGTCAGCTGGCCACAGAGCCAGGTTAGCTTATTGTATGACCATATGTCCATCATCTGATGTGCATCTGTCAACCATTGCTATTTGAAATTTCTAAAATAACACTGGACCAGTTTTGACCAAAGCTGGCTCAGAACATCCTGTTATGGCTAGCTTTCAGACTTATACAAATGTTGCTGACTTGTCATAAATATTACCACCCTTACTAAAATAATACAAACCCTTTAAATAACTTCTTAAAATGTATACTGAATAGCATTTGTTCAAATATGACGGCATCCATGCAAAAAGACCTTTCAAGTTTGAAATGATGTTGATTCACCTTCAAATATGGCCACCATTGCTAAAAATTGAAAGGGGCCTCAAGTGGCCAAGTGGTCTAAAGCACTCACTGTTACAGATCACTGCCACCTAACCTCTGTCTGGATGGGTTTGAGTCTCGGGCTCAGACAATGTGGGTACATGAGAAAGCTAGTCAGTGGCTTCCCGTAGGTAGATGGTTCTTTCAGGGGGTTTTCCGGGTTTTTCCTCCACTAGTCATACTGGCCGCCATGTATAACCTATCTTGTGGTGAAAAAATGGTGTTAAACCACATAACAGTAACAATAACATTAAAAATTGAAAAGCCATTGTTACAGAAATTTGAAAAAACTTTAAATGCCTTTTTCTTCAAAAATGCTGGCTTGAATTTAACCAGTCTTGACAGAAGCTTCCTGGCATGAAGTTCTTTCAGATTTGTACAGTTGATGCTGATCCACCATTAAATATGGCCACCATTACTCAAAATAGAAAAACCTTTAAACTTCACCAAAAGTGCTGGATAGAATTTGATGAAACTTGACAAAAATCATTCCAGTATGAAGGCCTTTCAGAATTTTACAAATAATGCTAATCCACCATCAGTTATGACCACTGTTTCCTAAATGAGAAAAGTGTTTAAATAATTCTTTCTCAAAAAAGGTCGAACAGAATTAGACCCAATTTGATAGAAGGTATGTGCAGAACGTTTCCAGGTTTGCACGGTTGATGCAGATCTGTCCCCAAATATGGCCATCATTACTAAAAATAGGAAAATACTATAAAAATGAGAAAGAAGGAATATACTGTAGTTCCCAAACAATGGAAGTAACCTATGATGAAGACTGTTGAGATTATGCCAAGTATGGAAAAGGTTTTTAAGAGATTTTTAAAAATAATTTTAGAATACTGAAGTCATAAATTCCAGTGAAACAAGTGATAAAAATTGCCAAAATTACAACCTTAGGTTTAAATTGAGTAATCCACAGTTTGAAGCTGAAAAACGATATTAAAATAGAAATATAACAAGTAAAACTCTGGGCAGATGATATAAATTATAGATAAGATGAGCTTGGAAAGCAATGATATAAATCATAGATAAGATGAGCTTGGAAAGCAATGATATAACTTATAGATAAGATGAGCTTGGAAAGCAATGAAATGTATGCATTTGAATTGGCTGTGGCATGATAGCATGCTGGTTACACTTGAGTACCAGCTTTTATTTGCAGACCAGGCTGGGTCAGTTGTTATGTTGTGTCCTCTCGTAGCCCAAAAGAACTAACTTAAAGTAACTAGGTCAGACATCTTAAAATGGGCTTAGCACAGCCAAACCATAAATGTTTTTGTGCATCTCTGATGCACATCAACAAGCCTTACTCTCATTGCCCAGCAAAAACTGACCAGAGTGACTAAATATCTGAAAATATTATAATGTATGAAAATATCTGACCTTTTTTCAGTTTTTATGTTATTATTTGTACATACACATCATTTTATGGAATTTCTTTTATACAGTGTCTTTAATCACAAATTATTTTCAATTTATATCTTTAATTTTTTACTTTCAGTAACACTCTAATCCAATATGCTTTTCTCCTGTTAGATTTACTTACCATCATGAATCCAGATATCTGGACCCTCTAGTTTCTCTTTTGAATACATTCCTCAGTCACAAAATACATTAGGAATATAAACCCTACTACCTCTCAAATCCAACTGTCCCAAAGACAAAATTTCATCTTTCCTGTCTATATTATGTAGACAGAGGCCAGTAACAGTTCCTAAATTATTCTCTGTGTGTATGAGTTTAATATCAGGATTATTATTCAGGTAAACAAGAAGGATGAAATATGTTGATTTGGTCAGGGTTTTGGAATTTCCTAAGTGAATTTTACAGGTTATTGTGTTGTAAGTAAACAATGTGCATTAGATCATTCTAGAAGGTTATTTTCCATTAGGTAATGATTTTGTTTAGAAATTGCTAACTGTGACATGAGGTCAAGTACAGAACTGTATATATTGTTGTTGTTGTTGTTGTTATAGGGTTTAATGGCATTTTTCAGCACAAGATAGGCTATACATGGCTGCCAGTATAATGGTGGAGGAAGAACCTGGGAAAACCCCGGAAATAACCGCCGACCCATGAGAAGCTGTCGACAAGCTTTCCCACATAACCACATTGGCTGAGCCAAAGACTTGAACCCACGCAGACAGAGGTGAGATGGCAGTGATCCATAAACGGTGAGCGCCTTAGACGACTCTGTCACTCTGGGCCCCATATATATATATATTGTAGCTGTGAGGATTTCATCATTCAGGCTTTAACATCTAGCACTTTCAAGTTGTATTATATGTTGTGACCAGTATTTTTATTTATTTTGGGCTGGAATCTTTTTTTGTTCAAATTATTGAATTCAAGTGATTATTTTCTCTGGAAATACAGAAATGCTTTGATAAAATTCTTGGATAAAGACATTCGCTGGAATTTATAGATTATTCAAACCATTACTGTGATTCAACAAAAGACTGTTGACACATCAGCACTCCATAAGCTGTAACAAACACATCATTGCCTTCAGTTTTGGATCTCTTCGGGACTTGTACTGAGTTTCATTCAGGACTTTATATTATTAGGATTTGTGTATGTGTTGGATTATTTTGGGATTTAATTCGCAAAACCGTTAAGTTCTTTTTTCTCATTTTCACATTGTATTCTAGGGAAATAAATTATTTGTTAAATTTTACAAAGCTTGTTGTCTTTCACTCTTTTCTGTTACTTTTTTTAAGAGTATAGACTCGTTACACAGTAAACAGATCAGTTAACCGTTAAAGGGAATCCTGATTCACATTGAATTTATACCACAGACGCAAACCTCGTTAACTGTTTTGATAGCCATTGGCAGTAATTTTCAATGTTCCAGTGTCTCCCAAAGTGGCTGAGTAGTCTAAGGTGCTCACCTTTCCAGATCACCAGTATCTCACCTCTATCCACTGTGACAGTCTTAGAGATGACTGGCATGCCTCCTCTATACCTCCAGGAGTTTATTATACAGTCACCAAAAAGGACGACCCATCACTGAGTGTAGGATAAACCTGATGATGTTTCATCATGATCCCACCATAGAACAGACTGAGTATAGCTTTAATGGCAATAGAATTTATGGAGTGTTGCCAAACTTAGAAGGTCTTCCACCCTCCTTGTACACCATGCAGGGTCAAGGCCTCAACCTTTTTTGACAAAGAGGAAGTCACCCTTTTCTTCCATCTTCTCCACAGTTGGGAAATCTAGGCAGTTGCATAGTCGGTGTGCCAAGACCAATGACAATTACAAAGCCTTCTTTTAAAATTCTATTCTGAGAGTCACTTCCAGCATTGTTTACAATCTTGCTGGTATAAGACCCTATCTAATGCCTTCTTGACAGATCTCAAAGCATTAGACTAGAACTACACTGTGGTCAATCTGACTTCACCTGCTTCTTTAAAGTACTTTGGTTATATTACACACATATAATGACATGTCATAAATGCCATCATGCCATCATATAAGGTTAAGGCATAGTGTCTAGTATCCAAATATAATTTCACTATGTTATAAAGTGGTTGTATTAATAAAATCAGTACTTATTTTCATAAAATAAACTGACAAACACAGGCTGAACAGGGATGGGGCCTGTTACAACCTGCCGCATATCTGGGTTAATATGTTAACATCGCTCACCATTCCATCGAGCGATGTTAACAGTCAGTAGAGATTAAATCAGTCTGCTGATGAAGTCCTTAGCATGAGGATGAAAGCTTCAGGTTAGCTTTCTTTATATTGTTTGTGTATGTCGTTGAAAAGTTAAAAATATTGTCAAATATGAATAATATTGCTACACAGTTAAGCTTTCACCAAAATAAACTGAAGTCTTGAATTTGTATTCATTGCAAATTAAATTTATGAAACTCATGGAATGATTTTATTCTTTTTCTTGCAAATACTAGCATTTCTGAAATAGGCACCCATGTAAGAATCTCTTTGTATTGCCAAGGGCCATTACTTGTCGGCATTTCTTGGCACACTCATATAAGAACCTTTGTATTGCCAAGGATCATTACTTGTTTGACATTTATTTTTTCACTTATGTAAGTACCTTTGTATTGCCAAGGGCCATTACTTGTCTGACATTTATTTGCACACTTACGTAAGAACCTTTGTATTGCCAAGGGCCATTACTTGTCTGACAGTTATTTGCTTACCTATATAAGAACCTTTGTATTGCCAAGAGCCATTACTTGTCTGACATTTATTTTTACACTTATGTAAGAACCTTTGTATTGCCAAGGGCCTCTATGTATCTGACAGTTATTTGCACATTCATGTAAGAACCTGTGTATTGCAAAGGGCCATTACTTGTCTGACAGTTATTTGCACATTTGTATCTATCTGTAATGCAGACTTGCATTGTCCAAGGTGTATGAAACTTGACATTCATATTTACATTTTATGATATGAGTAATAATTTTTGCCCATCAGATTCAATATCAGTCATGTGTATAATGACTTCCCAAAAAATCAGAATTGCAGCAAGGAAATTTCTAAGTTGCTGTTGTTAATTTTGAGTCCTGTTAAGTAATCAGTCGTTGATAAATGTGCCTGTTATATCAGTTTTGCCTTCAAATATATTAAATGTCTTCCACAGTGTAAATTTAAAGCTTAAAACATCATTGTTTTGTTTGCTATGTTGAATATATGATACTGTTTTTAGTATGTAATTCAAATAGTCCTGTAGAGGATATTTATTTATTGGGTAACAGGGTCAGCGTATTGCTATGTGTCAGCAGTGCACTTGCACAGGGAGTCATATTTAGAGGGGCACCAAATTGGAGAAGAAAGGGGGTGCAAAAATCAGACAAGGGAGCTAAAATGAAACAAAAACTTTGTATTTTCTTCATATGAAAATTGTATTATTTGATCAGATTTACTGTTCTTTTTGGTGTTTCTGAAGTTTTAATACAGATGGGGGCTGGCACCAGATGTCCGTTTCACACAGGGCAACGTGTTAACTTGCACCTGCCTTGTTAGGTAATTCAGCATGTGAAATAGTATTGGCTTCACTTTTGTGTCAACTACTTTGGAGGATGATTTCAAACAACAATATGTTTCTTATGGCCTATTTATATTGCTTGAAAATGTTGACAATTCATGTTGTGCAACAACTGTTGATAAACAGAATGGTATAATCTGTGTATCTGATTATAGGGCATGTTAGAGGGAGCAGTCAGTATTTTATCTGTTATTCTTCAAATCTAATTATATAATTTTTATTATATAGGTTACTCCTGGCATCCAGATGTATTGCATACAGAGATTATCCCATATTTATCACTTACCAACACAACACTGCATGATCCAGGTATGTTTCTAAAGGGTTACTTGTTACATTGTGAAGTCAGTTTTTATCCACTTGAACCAAAAGTGCAGGGGCAAGAGGTATAACAATGGCACTGTCCCTCTGACCTTCTGTAGTCAAGGTGATTTCTGCAGCATAACTTTAGTTTGATGTTGTCATTTTACTTTAAACCACATATATTGCTTACCCATGGGTAAAGGCAGAAACTTATTAATGGGGTCAAGGCTACTGGGGCTGAAAATTTGATCGTACTTTCTGCATGAAAAGTCAAGTCTCTTTTACTTAATTTTCATTAGACCTCATAATTAGGCTGCATATGAGCAGTGGCAGCTCTTTATTGATTTTCAGACAGGTGAAAGGTCAAGATCACTAGAGCAAATACTATACAGTTTTTGATGTTTTTGCATGATAAGTTTCCCACATCCAGTTTTCATCAGACTTCATAAGTAGTCTGCATTTGGGCAAAGTCATCTGCCTATTGATTTCAAAGCCCAGAAGGCAAAGGTCAAGGTCACAGTTAAAATTCTCATTGTGGGGTTACACTTGATGAGACTGCTTTATTCAAATTACATGTAATTTTATGTTCAATTTATGATTACATTACATCTGCGGAATGGCCACTCTCTTTTTTGGTCTGTGATTGGTAGATTCAAGATCACTGGACTTGAAATTCCAAACTTATGTAGACAATCCATGTCTCATTCTTGCAGCTGGAACAAAACTGCTAGTGCCTTTCCTTCTTATTGGTTTTTATAAGGAATTAATTTTAAATTTATTCCAGCAGGACATTATCCCCTTTAGTTCTCTTACATAAGCGGAATAACTTTTTTTATTTAAATAGAGATTGCTGTCAAAATGTTGTTTATTGCTGTAATAGGATTTGCTTATTTTACTAAACTTTGAATATAGTGATTTTAATGTATTTCCTCTGAAATTATTTGTAAGTGGACCACTGCTGTTATTTTGTTGTCTGTTGCAATACTTTTCCTTATTTAAAGTTCTGTGTGTGATGCAAACAGATACAAATGTTTCTGCATGTATCTAGTCAGAGCAATGCTAGTACAGAAACAAAATCAGTGTACTGTGTTTGTCTATTTGCTGGTACAGATTACAAGTTCTATTCATTTTATATTTTTAATAGATATGATGAGTTTGGGATAAATGCAGTTCTTCTGGTGGCTGCAATTTGGGTTAAAAGTAATTCTTCTGGTGGCTACATTTTAGATTAAAAGCAGTTCTTTTGGTGGCTATTTGCTTTTTGTGGAATACCAATTTTTGTGGATTTCTTGTTGCTACAACCACAGATTTAAAAATACAAGAATGATCTATCACTAACGATAACAGACTCTTCCACATCCATGAATTTATGTGCTGACAAAAATATAAAGTTTTGCAAAGTCAAAAAAAAAATTGATGCCCATGAACATTTTAGATCACAGGCAACTAATTATTTTATTAGCTACACAACCAGCATATATGTGGAGGTATATAATACCATATTTAGAAGAATGAAAGTCACTAATTGGCTGAAAATAATTTCCAGAAATTGTTTCCATTGGATATTCAGTATGGCTTCAAAGTGGCCATCGTGAAGATCGTGCTGTCACTAATCTTCCTGAATGGATGGTATCAACATGGGGGTTTCACTGAAAGACTTATTATGCTGTCTTTTTGGTCCAAGAGAAAATGGCACTGATCTTGTGTCAGTTTGGCCACTCGGGCAGCCATCTTGAAAATATTGTTATTGCTACTCCTGAATGAAAAGTGGGATTTTCACAAGAAGACTTCTTACAATGTCTGGTTGGTCCTAAGTGAAAGTAGTTCACTATAAACATCCAGTATTGCCTCAACAGTGGCCATCTTAAAAATCTTGTTACTGCCACTCCACCAGAATGAATATTCATGTCAACATGAGGGTTTCACCAAAAGGCTTCTTATGCTGTCTAGTTGGTCCTATATGAAATTAGTGCCAGACTGACATCCAATATAGCCACCACAGCAGCCATCTTGAAACTCTTGTAATTGCTATACCTTCTGAACAAAATGTCCTTTCAGCATGGGGTTTTCACTGGAAGACTTATTATGTTGTCTAGTTGGTCTTTAATAAAAATTGTTTCGATCTAATGTCCAATTTTTCAAGCTGAAGTGGCCATCTTGAAAATCTTATTTCTACTCCCTTTGGATGGAAAGTCACCTCAACATTGGGTTTTCACCAGAAGATTTTTCTTACGCTGCATAGTTCCAGCTAAATGAAATGGTGCCAATCTGACATCCAGTATGGCCACCAGGGCAATCATCTTTAAAATCTTGTTATTGCTTTTCCCCTTAAATGAAAAGTAACAGCGATGTGGGGTTTCACAAGAAGACTAAGTGTGATATCTAGTTGGTTCTAAATGAACATGGTGCTGATCTGACCTTAAATATGGCTGCCACAATGAAACTCTTATTACTAATTCTCATGAATGAATGGTCATAACAGCATGTTTTCATGAAAATTTCTCTAATGGTGCCTAGTTTGTCCTAAATGAAAATGGTGCTGATCTTACATACAATTTGGCAAGTAATTTGGAAATCAGTTTGCTTAAGAATTTCAGATGGTTTCAAAACTCAGCAGTTAAAATGAAGAAATTTTTTTTTCTGAAATCCCTGAAATTCTTTTTGGATAGTAGAGTGTCTGTGCCTTCAAGGGACTCTTGTTTTATCACTGTTGCCATACAGATACTATTGGATGTAAATGGGGAGATTTCACTGGGCCAAATTTTATAGTGGGCACCTAAAAGGGAATGTGTGTCAAAAATCAAGATGTGCAGCATATCATTTTCATCATAAGTTTTCTCTTGGAAATATTCAGAAGATGAATGCTTGATTTGCAAATCTTACCTCAAAGGTATAGTAATTTGGTTGAATACTAATGTTTTGGTCTATGGGAATTGAGTGAGTTGTCTGTCCAAGAGCAACAAATATACCCAGTGGAATAGGACCTGGATAAAAATGCATAAGCCCTTTCTCACCTGTTTTATGAGCCAGTTTGGCTGAATTTAGTATTTTTAGAAATTAGTTGTCTGTTGTTTGGGTTTTAGACATTTTTCTTACAGCACGAATTTTCAGTCAGACTGGATTTTAAGAAGAGGCATCTAGGGATTGCTTAATAAAATGTATACTCACAATGCATTTTACACGCAGCGTTATTATTAATACTTGTTCCAAAAAAATTCAAGCATATAAATGTGGGATCAACATGTGTCAGTTTTCAAAAGTGGAACTAAGCGATTGCAATTATTAAAGACTCAGGATGAAAAATGTACAGTTTTTGTGTGAAGGTTGTTATAAAAATAATCCATATGTCACTATTTTATCAAGCCAGTTGTCTCTACCTAGACAAAACCAGACCACTAAACAGTGCTACATAATCATTATCTGTTAGGTGAACAGGACTGATAAAAAAATATTTTGATGCCACTTGTCCAAGACAGGTAGTTGCTGAAAATTAACTTGTTCTACCTACATTTTCACTTATCCCAAAAGTTAAATCTCTTGCCTAGGTTGACAAAATGTATGCATTTTAATCCAGGTTGAAAATAAAAGAAACTTAATAAGCTTAATATTTGGTTTTTGTTACTGTCAGGATATTTTAGATAAACTATTTCTTGCTCCAATATGGTATCATCACTACTTCCATCAACAAGAATGGAAAGGAATTGACTGAATTCAAACCTTTCTTAACTTCTTCTCGCAATACTTAATCAATTGAGAGAACAAAGCCTCTTGCCCCGAGTCTGTTCTTATAATTAGCAACAAGTTTAAGACTGTTCTCCTGGAGCTCACACAGCATTTCCATACCAGAACATGGTTTCCACATTAAGCAAGGGTATATAAGCTCTGTTAGAGAGAACTCTTATTTTATTTATTTTCATTTCATTCAGTTCTAAAATAGCCTTTCCAATTGGAGGGTTCACAACTCTAATTTCTAAGACTTGCTGCACAGGCTTTATGAGGTCCGTTACTGTCATGAGATATTGTGCTGTGCTTTATGAGGTCCATTACTGTCATGAGATATTGTGCTGCAAAAGCTTTATGAGATCCATTACTGTCATGAGATTTTGTGCTGCGCTTTATGAGGTCCATTACTGTCATGAGATATTGTGCTGCACAGGCTTTATGAGATTCATTACTATCATAAAATTTTATTGATTATATCCTGACTTTGGCAGTTCTCAGAGTCACTGAATTCAAGTCATGGATAATTATCAACCCAATATGGCTGAACATTTCTGTGTCTATTAGTTGTGTCATATTCTACAATTTATTTTTGCTGCCACAAGTCTGGTTTGGAGGAACAGCTACCTCACACTTAGTGGCACTCTTACGTTTTATCCTTCCACTTTCATGTAAATTGTGTCATTTAAATGCAGACTTAGGCCAGTGCTTTAGTGTAATTGTTTTGCTTCAAATACAATACCACACGTTGAAGTCAAATTTTTTTTTGTTAAATGCAAACACTCACTGCTGCTTCAGAATAATTGTTTTGCTTCAAATGCAGTACTGCACATTGAAGTCAATCTCTTTATAATCAATTAAAAAAATTAAAGCCTCATTACTGTCATTTAATTAGTTCATAAACGAAATGGGTATTTTTTGTTCAGAAAGTCCCTTTCATAAATTTCATTGCATTGACTGGGAGGATTGAAAATCAAAAGGTGATCTGCAGATGAATATTTGTGCTAAGAAAACACTAAAACAAGGTCATAAAAAGCAGTTATAATTACACATACCAGATATGTTTTTGTTTGAAGTGTTTTGATTGGCTAATATGTTGGTCACGTAGCCCAATATGTAGTCAAGCAGTAATAGATATCTTGCACATGCGACAGTTATCACTGGCTCCATAGTATAGTGTTACAGGATGTAATTGAATAAATGGAGTTTGATACAAGCATTCAGTATGCTCAGAGGACATGAATGGCTAGATAAAGGTAGATTTCCACTGAATTTCTTTCTCCCAGAACTTTTATAAATATGAAGTACTTGTTTAGTTTTCTAGAGAATAAATTATTAAATTCCAAAAAACAGATGAACTTCAAAAACAATCTGGCTTCAACAATATAAACACCTTGTACCTTCAAGGTGTAGACATACGACTGACTGGAAAGCTCTCGGAATGAGTATTAAACCCAACTAAAACATCATCCCAGTCCCACGTGACGTGTCTCGTGGTCTCTTAAGATTTGAACAGCGCAATAAAAAAATGAAAATTGTCACGTAGGCAAGAACAGCCCTATCTAAGAACCAAATTCTCACACTGAAAATATTTTAAAAAAGAAAGGCTATTTTCAATTCAACTAACACATGGGCCAAAATGACCATGGCAGTAGCCAATCGTCTTCACTCGATATTTGCAAAATCTTTGAACCAGAGTGAGCAAAAAATAGTGCTAATGTAATACCTTTTACGTTCTATACAAACTGAATTTACTGGGAAAAAATATCGAATCCCGTGAAAATAATCATTACAATAAAATGTAATGAAACAAAATTAAAATAAAAAAGAAATTTTAAAACTAACACACAAGCAATTTAATTACATATACGTAACACTTGGCAATATATTTATAACAATATTTGTTCTGTTTTTCATCCATTTTGTCAAATTGACTGATTTTAGAATTGGTGGCTCTACCTCTCTGCCCCAGATACAATGACACAAATGGTTGAGGAAACATTTTCCTTTGATAATCGAGAAAATATTTAACCAGAGATCTCATTTTTTCAAAAGGGACTGCTTGGTTTCTCAAACATGGTGAAGTTGAAGTCTTTGAAGGAGGAGTGAGTCACTAGGTTGTGGAGGGTCTGCACCTGAGGTATTGAAGAGGCCTTTTGATTTTCAGGTCCAAAGATCTAGTCATTGTGGCTCAATGAAAAACGGATTTTGCAGGATAACATTTGTTCTAGAATAAGCTCCTTGACCAATGTTTGGATGGCATTCATTTAGGGTAATGAAGAAACATACAGATTCTGAGATCTAAAGGTCAGAGGTCATGTTAATGGTAAATCTGAAAAGAAATTACTGGTTTAATGAACATTTAAGTTTAATTCAAGACTGTATATCATGACTAGAGGTCCAGGTCATTGAGACACATTGGTCCATAAACTGCAGAATCAGCCATGCCCCACTAGTGCCTAAAATGAGAAGTATTAAAAATGGGGAGGGAATATAAAGTGCTGTTCACAGTACTCTTGTTAAAGGCTCTACCAGTTATGAAATTTAAATTGGGATCATTTTAGTCACTCATATTTAATTCATTTATATTCAGTTACAATAAGTACCTGCCATTTAGTCCCCTGCCAACACCACCAGTACAGGATGAGACGAACCCTTATCATTAAGTGAATAATACAGGAAAAGAAAGATCCGAAAGGGTCTAAAGATACTGCATGTTAATGTGGACATTGTCCAGATTTGGCCTTTAGTCTATTTTGACTTTACATGAGTTATTTATAATCAAAATCAGTCTAAGTTCTGACTTTACAGATAAATATGTTACTTTATTTTCATAATACACCTTCCAGAGCAACCAGGAATGCAAGGATTGAGAATATGCTTATCCAGTCTTACTTTATAACATTCTGCTTGTTGTTAAGTAAAAACTGCTTGTCCACTTTTGGATATTGATAATTTTGCCCAGAGATAGCAAAAATTACAACATACACATGTCACTTGACGAAATATAGTTATCCATAACATCATATTACTGGATTTTATTTAGCCTTGCAGCAAAAGCAAAAATAAAGAACACTTAAAATTTGAAATCAACAAATTTATAGATATTTTTAAAGAAATAAACATGGAACTTTGATTTGAGAAAGACAATTAGAAGTTGGAATCTTTTTTTAAAGAATTACAAATTATGTTGGTAAAGGTTTATTATTTCAGGTTAATGTTAAATTAAGTACATTTGAAGACGATGATAAAATGCTCATCCTTATATGAATGATCTGCAATGCTTTTTCTAGGACAGATAAGGTTTGTTCAAGAGATGTGCAGATACTCTAGTCACCAGACCAGAAGGTAAGAATTTTAAAATATTGAATACTTTGTTTTTCAGAGTTGTTTATTATTATTATTATTATTATTATTATTATTATTCCAGTGCGAGCTTAATAGCCTATTGTAGATATTGTTTTACTTCCTGTCTGTTGTCTATCCATCTGTCTGCTCATCCATCTATTCATTATATCTTGAACTTCACCATTTAGTGCAGTTGCACTAGACTTGATAACGTACAAGAACTTTGAGTTACATGCATTTTAGAAGACCAGGAAATATGAATGGTGTGACTATTTTCATGTGAACAGAAAGGAGTGTATAAAGACATGATAGACAAATGCTATAGTAAATTTACATATTTTGAAACTTGTTCAGGATTTTGCTCATTGGGTCGGGGATGAAAAGTTTGGGCATTCTAATTCATTATCATTGTATGAACTTGAACTGTACTGTTTGGACATTCTAATCCATTGTCATTGTATTGACTTGAACTGTACCGTTTGGACATTCTAATCCATTATCATTGTATTAACTTGAACTGTACTGTTGGGACATTCCAATCCATTATCATTGTATTAACTTGAACTGTACTGTTGTGACATACAGCACTATCATGGCTCACAAGAGCTAACTTGCATTAGGTTAAGTAATTTTCTTAGCTCAAACAAGGCAGCTGTTTCTCGTTGGTTTAACTGTACATTGAAATACAGTAAAACCTGTTATGAGAGACCGCCTTTTCTGCCAACAAAAAGCGGTCTCTCAAGACAGGTGGTCTCTCATTGCAGGTTTGTACAAAAGACCAGTTTCCAAGGTCCAGTTTCAGAACAATTTCAAGAAAAAATAACCACAATCACTGTACATATATTCTATTCTTTATTAATAGTTCTTGCTAAAATATTGTATGCATTCATCTAAAAAAAAATTATATAGGCGTAAAGATATACTTCTATCATTAAACATGAAATCACATTTACATTTGAAGATCACATATTTTAGCATATGAAATCGTTTCTGAATTACTCCTTTTCCTTTATAACAACCTAAATTTGTTTTACCAATGTTTAAACCGCTTTTTTTGCGAGTGATCTGCTCTTTTTCACTTCTTTCAGTTACAATAATTATTTTCTCCAGCCTTAAAATTTGTCACTTTTTAGTTGGAGGTTCATCCATTGTTATTAAGGTTCTTGGTGTTAAAATTATTAGTGCTCAGTTGTAATATCGAACGTAAAGACAGTTTTGACTGGGCTGTGGGAAAATATGAAAAATCTATACATGTGCATTGCATATCTAACAATTAATGAAATAAAAAGAAACAATTATCTCATCCAGAAACAGAACCATTTACTCAGAGACAAAAGTCAACGGCTTCATTCAAAGATGACATACAGGGATTAACTCTATAAGCAAAGTGTGTAACCCGATCACACCAACTTGAATAGATGACAGCTTTGTGATTGGGATGTAATCAGGGGGAAAAACAACAAACATCACAAGTCTTGAACACTATCATCCTGCAAACGATTCTCTCTCTTGCTGGTCTAATAGACAATGACCTTATTCACCCCCGGCAATACGGATTAACTCTAAAGACAAACAATATATGCGACCACTACGTCAACTTTGGCACTACAATGGCAATTCATGACATGTACATTAGCCTGTTTTACGGACTGTAGCATCTATCACTGGTAGCAACAATCCTTTTTTTTAATATATTCCTGAAATATCTATGCATCCCTGTCAGTACAACTGAGTTCTGACTATGATTTGTTTAAGGAGTGCATATTAAGGGGTTATGCGTTAGTCCCTGAGGCTTATCGGCAGAAATTCAGAAACTATAAAATAGAAGCTGGACAAACTTATGTTGAATTTGCCAGAGAAAAAGAGCAGTTATTTAAGAGACGGTGCTTAGCCAAGAAAGTTGAACATGATTATGAAAGTCTTGAACAACTTGTATTACTTGAAGAGTTCAGAAACTATTCCTAATGACATTAAGAATCATCTTGAAAAGCACAAGATTGAAACCTTGGAAAATGCCGATGAGTATTCCTTAACTCATAAAGTTCCTGTTGTAGACAAATTATTCACTCAGCAGTCTACTGGTAAAAAGGTGTTTCAGCCTAATACAACTCCTCCGAAAACTCAATCTGGCACAACTTCTAAAAATGAAGCTTCTGATAAACTTGATTCAAAATCATTGTCTATTCCTACATCTACCTATTGTAAGAAAAAAGGACACGTCATTTCTGATTGCTTCAGATTGAAATATAGGCATCAGAATCAAGATAGACCTATTCCAAATGCTCTTATTTCTAAGAGGCCAGCGTCATGGTCATGTATTGAAGGCAATACATTTGTTGGGTCTAATAAACCCCAGTCTGATTTTATTATGGAGAATTATGAACCATTCATGTCGAAAGGTTCTATATCACTCTTGGGTGATTTGGCCAATCCTATCCCTATTAAAATTTTAAGGGATACAGGAGCTTCTCAGAGTCTTTTATTATCAGGTACTTTGTCTTTTCCTGAGAAGTCCTGTTCTAATGAGAGTGTTCTCATTCAGGGAGTAGAGTGCAGCTTTGTTAATGTTCCTCTCCATTCTGTAAATATTGTCATCAGACTTAGTTTCAGGAAATGTGACAGTCAGTATAGTGTCTACTTTACCCGTTGAGGGCATTCATTTGTTGCTAGGCAACGACCTAGCTGGAGACAAGGTTGTGGTTAATCCACTTGTAACTGACAAGCCTTCTTTGGATCAGAAAGTTGATCCTATTGAAAAAGAATTCCCTGATTTATACCCAGCTTGTGCAGTTACCAGAGCTATGGCAAAGAAAGCTCTTGAGAATGATTTTGAGGAGAAAAATATTCCTTTAGCTGACCCATGTATTGGTCAGGCTTTTGATGAGGTCACTTTCACTTCTAATTTGAATCAGTCAAAAGGTATTGATCACAGTGATCCTCTTTTAACTACTCCTTCTCTTTTATCCAATCAGAGAGATAAACGACAATCACTTGTCATCGAACAGGAAAAAGATCCTGAGATCTCCTGTTTGTTTCAGAGGGCCATTAGTGAAACTGAAGCCACTGAAGTACCTGTCTGTTATTTCATTAAAAATGGAATTCTTATGAGAAAATGGAGACCTCCCGAGGTACCTGCTAATGACAAGTGGTCAGTAAACTATCAGATTGTAGTTCCAAAATCTTACAGACAGGAAATACTTAGTCTGGCCCATGAAACTCCTCTGGCTGGTCATTTAGGAATAAATAAAACTTATCACAAGATCTTGACTCACTTTTATTGGCTAAGAATCAAAAGTGATGTTTGTAAATTTTGTAGATCTTGTCATACTTGTCAAATGGTAGGAAAACCCAATCAGAAGATACCTAAGGCTCATCTGCAACCTATTCCAGCATTTGATGAACCATTTAGCAGAATAATGGTAGATTGTGTTGGTCCCTTACCTAAGACCAAGTCAAGCAACCAATATTTGTTGACCATTATGTGTGCATCAACAAGATTCCCAGAGGCAATTCCTTTGAGGAATACTATAGTAAAACTTTGATAAAGTTTTTTACTCAATTCGGCCTTCCCAAATCTGTCCAATCAGGTCAAAGGTCAAATTTTCTGTCTGGAATTTTTCAGCTTGTTATGCTTGAATTTGGCACTCAGCAATTCAAGTCAGAAGTAAAACTATGGTTTCACAAAACTTTACTTGAGAGAATTTTTGAGTCCTGTAATAGAGTTCATTCTCTCTTGCTCATTCTTCAAAATTTTCTTCAAATTGAATTTTATGGCCCTTACAAAGTAAAGAAGAAAATGAGTGAGTTAAATTATAATAATAGTACTCTGATCTAAATAAATTAATGGAGTACTAGTATATTGAAAGGGATAGCCAAGTAAATCATACAATTAATTTAGTTGTACCTGTCCCACCAATTGAGGATTTAAGTGATGAAATTCAATCGGACACTGTTGATCTTAGAGCAACAAATCTTTGGAGTTCGGAAATTATGAAAGATCTGGACCAGAAACTATTACATTTAGAACAAGAAAGGAATGAACTTAAACAGTTATTATTCAAATATGAGCACTTGTTTCCAGATATTCCTACAAGGACAAACAAAATTTTTCATGACATTGAAATTGTAGATTCAAAACCTGTGAAACAACACCCATACAGGATGAACCCTCTCAAACAGGAATACTTGAAAAAGTAAATTCAGTGTTTGCTGGAGAACGATTTCATAGAGCCCAGTAAAAGTGATTGGAATTCACCATGCATACTTGTTCCGAAACCGGATAAAACTTTTCATATGTGCACTGATTATAGGAAGTTGAACAGTGTGACAAAAACAGATTCATTTCCATTACCAAGAATCGATGATTGTATTGATAAAATTGGAAATGCCAAGTACGTCACCAGATTTGACCTTCTGAAAGGATTTTGGCAAATTCCACTTACGGAAAGACCGAAAGAAATTTCAGCATTTGTGACTCCAGATGGACTCTATCAATATAAAGTAATGCCGTTCGGGATGAAGGGTTCCCCAAGTACTTTTCAACGCATGATGAATATGATTACCTCTGGTCTTGAAACGTGTGATGCTTACATCGGTGATGTCATCATCTACAACGACACCTGGAAAGAACATCTAGCCATGATTCGGAAATTCTTTGAAAGACTCACTGATGCAAATTTGACAATCAATTTATTTAAAAGTGAGTTCTGCCGTGATTGTGTACCTTTTCTAGGACATATTGTGGGACATGGTCAAGTTAAACCTATCAATGCTAAGGTCAAGGCTATCTCTGATTTTCCTGTGCCTGTCAGTAAAAAGCAACTGATGAGATTTTTGGGTATGGCCGGATACTATCGAAAGTTCTGTTCCAATTTTTCTAATATTGCTGAACCTCTGACAAACTTGTTAAATAAGAAAAACAAGTTTCTTTGGACTGAAAAATGTCAGGAAGCTTTTGATAGATTAAAAGCCATACTCAGGAGAGCGCTGATTCTAACAGCTCCAAATTTCAATCAATCTTTTAAATTATCTGTTGATGCAAGTGATGTTGGGGTTGGAACAGTATTGATTCAAGAAGATAGAAATGGTGTTGATCACCCAGTGTGCTATTTCTCTAAGAAATTAAATAAGCTCCAAACAAATTACTCAACGATCAAGAAGGAATGTTTGGCATTAATACTGGCATTACAGCATTTTGAAGTTTACATTAGCTCAGCTCCTTCTCCGGTTGCTGTGTACTATACACAACCCCCTTACTTTCATCGACAAAATGAAAAATAAACATCAAAGATTATTAAGGTGGAGTTTGTTTTTGCAAGAATATAATCTGAACATCAGGCACATCAAAGGAAAAGACAATTTGATTGCAGATGCACTTTCCCGTGTATAAAAATATTATTTTCATATACACTTTGTATAATTCATAAGAGTTCTTCTTATGTAATTTTCTTTGCCTCATGTATAGTTTACATATGGTAAAAAGGAAAGCTTTATTACATAAATATTTCTTTTTTCTTTATGGGGGAAAGTGTTACGAATATCTAATTTAATTACTTGTATGTTAATTTTAAATTCTTTTTTATTTTATTTTTGTATCATTACATTTTATTGTAATGATTATTTTCATGGGATCTGATATTTTTGACAGAGATATTATAAAAAGCGTAGTATGACTTGCATAAGCACGATTTTATCTTGCTAAGGTTTGTCGATTTAAGTAAACACTACGCGAAAACGATTGGTTATTGCCATGGTCATTTTCTTGCCCACGTGTAATTGCATTGTTTACTATGCTATTTGATGATGAAATAGCTACGCGTTCCATCGTGCGCGCATGAAATGATATCTTAGTTCAGTTTAAAAATACTCAGATACCCGTCAAATATTCAGTCGTATAATATATCTTCAAGAAGAAGGATATATTTCTATTAGGTGCCATAAAGAGTTGTATTTTTACATCTTTGGAGCTCAAGATGTTTTATCATAGATGACAGCTTGTTCAGAAGTTCATCTGTTTTTTTAGAATATAATAATTTAGTCCCTGGAGAATTATACAAGTGACAAAGACATTCGATGGAAATTTATTCTAAATTGAAACATTACAAGTTGTGGTTCAGTGTGGAACTCTTGACATTTGATTAAAGACTTCACCTGACGCCATCATCGTCCATCTTGGAACATCATCAAGATTTGAACCTGGATTCAGTTAAAACTATTTAGTGATAGGACTTGTATTTTTTCAGTACTAGGATAAATGTTTGGATTGTCTTCACAAACTGTTAGTCCTATTTTCTATTTTCACCTTTTCACCATTTTTACTAGGGAAATAAATTATTTTTGTTAAAACTTACAAAGCTTGTTGGTTTCACTCTTTTCTTTTGTTACCTTTAAATGAGCCTATACGTAACACTCATGACCACACAGGCTTTTTGCTTGCTATATACATACTGTCCTATCCTGTCCTATCTTGAATTTGGTAATTGGATCATGTTGATGAACACTCTTCTTCATTTTGATAGTAGGTCATTATGGCTCATATTTTACTCTTCACTGATTTAGGTTGAATTCAGTGTTTTCATATTTCTTGCATTTGATTCTGATATGCATCTATATTGTATCACAATCTTACAACAAAAGAAGCTCAGCATGGCTTCTATTTCATCTTTCACTAACTTAGGTCAAGTTTTATTGCATTTTTAGCTCATGACCACACGTGTGTTTGGCATGCTGTATGCATTGTATCCTACCGAAAATGATGAAACTTGCTGAGTGGATGCAACTTGACAAGCTCAACATCTTTTTTGCCAAAATGATGTCTCTATGACCAGTATTTCATGTTCCACTAACATTGAGTGCCATTTATATTCAGATCATGAGACTTGATAATTGGAGACATTTCTTTTAATACAACACCCTTGTAACCAAAGAAGGTCATTGTGGCAAAGATTTTACGTTTTACCTGCATGGCTTAAGTATTTATGTTTAACTCATTATCACAGCAATTCTTCCATGCTATACAGATCTATCCTACTCAGAAGACCCTTTCTGACCAGTGCAGTTGGAAGTAGGAATAGTATGTTTATTCAGTGGTAAACTTTTCATATTAATGACTTTACATTGTATCTTGTAGTAGGTTACCCTCAACAGGTTAACTGTGTATTAATAAGTATATAAATTAGATGAGTGGACTGCATGCTGCATGCTTTTCATGTGAGACTTCTGTAGTGACTAATCAAGGTAATTATTAATGCATGAACTATGCTTGTACAACTGCTTACTCCAAGATATTCAAAGCCTGTGACTTTCACCAAGTAAAATCTGGTTTCTATGGGTGTTCAATAATAAAAGGTTCTTCAGCAGATTTTAAGAACAATGATTTTTTTTAAAATGTCTAGAACAGCTCACCTAGAGTTCAATCAGTGTTGAAATATGGACAGACAAGAAACAGCTGGTGGTGGTATTGAATCTTTAGAGCTTGAAGAGTGATAAATAGGACATGTTGCAGTTGATTCTGACATTAGATATACTGATATTAGAGTCATCTTAAAATCTAAATAGGAATGACTTTATAAAGGTTATAATTGCACTTAGGTGTGATGCCAAGAAAATATGCAAACCTCTGAGCTAGTAAGTTTATGTCTTATTTTCACTTCTTTGTGTTGTTTGTTTTCTTTCATTCTTTTTTTTCCATTACTATAAAAACTATAATTCTCTTGTTATTCAAATAGTATTCTTTTCTGTGGCACCTTCTGGGTCTTTATATCAGGTCACCATTAGCTATAATAGTAGTGTTCTTTTCTGTGGCACCTTTTGGGTCTGTATATCAGGTCACCATTAGCTGCAATAGCAGTAGACTTATCTGTGGCACCTTTTGGGTCAGTAAACAAATTAACCATTAGCTATAATAGCAGTGTTCATTTCTGTGGCACCATTTGGGTCTGTATACCAAATCACCATTAGCTGTAATAGCAGTAATCTTTTCTGTGGCACCTTTTGGGTCTGTATACCAAATCACCATTAGCTGTAATAGCAGTAATCTTTTCTGTGGCACTTTTTGGGCTTGTATACAAAATCACCATTAGGTGTAAAAGCAGTATTCTTTTGATATTGTACAGTGCACAGAATTATTGTTAACATTATCAGATGCATGGTTTATTTATGAAATTAGTTACATACAGATCTCTGCACACAAGAAATAATAAAGTAGCATATAACTTTCTTAAAATGTATGAGTCAATAAATATTGCAGCATTGAATTGTCAGGGTTGGAGGATCTCATAAGAAGAAGAGATATATTTAATTTTCTACAGAATTAAAAATATTTAGTATGCTTCCTTCAAGATACACAATTACAGATTTCAAACCTACTACCTGGGGATATAAATGTCTTTTTTTTTTTTAGTTCATACTTTACTAATTCAAGATGTGTAGTCATATTATTGAAAAATAATTTACAGTTCACCTTGCATGGAATGAAAAATGATAATAGAAGCAATAAAATTATGGACATTATCACAGTAAATGATTCATATTTATGGTCCAAACAGGGACAGTCCAGGGTTTTGATTTATGGCCCAAACAGGGACAGTGCAGGGTTTTGATTTATGGTCCAAACAGGGACAGTGCAGGGTTTTGATTTATGGTCCAAACAGGGACAGTCCAGGGTTTTGCCTTGAGATATTCTACTTTGAATTATAATACTGGTAATGTAAGTAATCAAAGAGCAAGGTAAGTTGTCTCAGGTATATGTACAGATTATAATTTAGTTGATATATGTTGCAAACATAATACAGGGATTCATAGGTGTACCTGGAAGGAAAATAATCCATTAAAACAAACCACAAACCAAACAGAACTTTTTTCTGGTTTTACAATTTGAACATGTAAATATTGAACCAGAGTATACAACTGATCATTCTCTTGTAAAAAAAAAAAGTAAGATAGGTTTCCAAATGGAAATAAAAAGGAAAACATTCTGGAAATTTAATAATTCATTATTAAAAGACACTGACTATACTAGAAGAGTAAAAGAAGCTTAAAAGTTAAACATTTGTATATATATATATATATATATATATATATATATATATATATATATATATATATATATATATATATATATATATATATATATACTGAAAATTTGGTAATTTTTGAGACGATCTTTATCAGATTTTAAAGTGCCATCAATGATCAACTTTTGTTTGAAATGCTTCTGTTAGAAATAAGGGAAACAACAAATGTATCTTTAAAATAAACAAACTCAGAATCCATAGGAAAAGCAACTGTTTTCAGATATGAGCAGTTTAGAGAAGTACAAAAAGAGAATATATTAGGAAGTAAAAGATGGAAGGTGTGAAGGTTAGGTCTTGAGTTACATGGATTGAAGATGGAGAGAAAGTGATTAAATATTTTTGTAATTTAAAAACTAGAAATTTTATTAATAAAATGATGCCACTTCTTGTTAAAGGCAATGGTTCTTTAGCAGGCAGCCATCAAGATATGTTGGATGAAGCTAAAATATTTTTATATGAATTTATATATAAAGTGTGAAGTTGATCCTTGTCAATTTTGACTTGCTGCTTAATTGCCCAGACATCCCTAGACTGACTGGTTTACAGAAATATTCTTTAATGGTCTCATATGTGGAAGCTGCAAATGTTTTGCAAAAACATGCCTAATGATAAAAGCACAGGATCTGATGGATTCACAGAAGAATTTTACAAATTTTGGAAAGATATCTGATAGTTTCTAGTAACGGCCATTAACTTTGGGTATGAACTTGGTGAATTGTGAATAATTTTATTAGTGAGGTTGGTTTCTGGATAAGTTTTGATAGCTTTTAAAGTAGATTTTCTATTCACATTTTTCATGGAATTTCAAGGTATATTTTCAACTATTTGGTTATATAAAAATAAATTTAGTTTCAGTTCATGTCTGTCACAGCTTTTTATAAATATTGCTGTGTATATCATTTTAAGAAATAAAAGAGGATGTAGAAGTATATATGATAAACTTATTGGAAACAATGAAGTACCAACTTGTTGACGAAAATGAAATTTTGAATTTGGAAATTTAGAAGATGATGACAGGCAAAAAATTTTCTTGTTACCATATTAAACTTCAAAATGTCCAAATTTTTAAATGGTTTCAGATGAAAATATTACATAGAATTTTTCCTACTGATACATTTCTCGTGTGTGTGTGTGTGTGTGTGTGATTTGGATTTTTTAATGTAGCTTTAACAATATTTCAGTCATATCATTATGATGTCTGCAGTGTGGCAGTTTATAGTGATGTCTAGCACTGAGGGCATCATGCCACTGACATGTAGCATGACGTCCCACCCAGTCACACTATCCTGACACCAGGCCAGCTAGTCATAACATTAACCTCTTAATGCTGAGCACCCAGCGAGGTAGCTGTTAGTACCATTTTTATAAGTCTTTGGTATGACTCAGCTGGGGTTCAAACCCACTACCTCCCACATCTGAGGCAGATGCTCTAACCACTAGGCCACTGGAGTGGTACTTCTCAGAGAATCAGAATTATCCCAAATGAGCACTGCTCTTTTTGTGTGTTACATGCAGAGACACTTTCTCATATTTTGGAGAATTTTCATATAACTAAGATATTTATAAATGATATTTTGCAGTGGATAAAAGTAGATAAAGTAGAATTGCCCACTGCACTTAGACACAAAGACACAGTGATCTCATTCAAGAGCTCTC
>JAECUM010023369.1:0-33592 GCA_016617855.1 Megalonaias nervosa
ATTTTTCATTAAAAAGAAACGAAGCTTGCTGAGTTTCCTTTTAATGAAAAATTTATACAAGTGGTATATCATTGATACAGTGTACATACTGTATATATATTTTATTTATATCACATACAAATACATATATTTGCCCTTTGAACAGAGTTCTGATTTACTACAGGCAGCTGTGTATTGACCTAGTGAATGAACTCCTCACATCCCCGAGTGTGTCCGCTACAAAATGTAGTTCTATGCCTTTTGTGGCTATTTACAATGACCTTTGCATATTGATAAGTTGATTGTTTTCTTGTTTTGGTTTCTATTTTTCTTCACATTGATTAAATCAATATAATACACACTTATGATTTAAACATAAAAGATGGTTTTAATAATAAAAGCAGAGTACTATAAACACTCGGTTAGCTACGTCATTCCCATGAATGCTAAGCCATTCACCATCGGCTCATAGAAATTAATGTGGAATAGAAACTAAGCAAAATGACGAACAAACAAGAGGTAATTAAAATATTTTAATATATTTAAAGTTGATCTAAGTCATTATTCTGCTTTAGCAACAATACAACCGACCATAAACTCTCTCTCTCTCTCTCTCTCTCTCTCTCTCTCTCTCTCTCTCTCTCTCTCTCTCTCTCTCTCTCTCTCTCTCTCTCTCACACATATCCTTTGGTCGGTTTGACTTAACTTTTACCATCATTCATAAGTCCAGAGATATCAAGGGATGACACAAACGAAAATCCTCTACACTCGTTATTTCATAGATTTTAGCCCGTATCTTGCTACGATGGTCCAGATAGAGAGATAGATGGAGAGAGGGAGAGGGAGAGAGAGAGAGAGGCCTTTGGACATTTTCATATTTAATTAATAATAATCTATTGTTAGAACATTATAGTATGTTTAAGAAACAACAACAAAACAAAACATTAAATACATCACAGTATGTGTATCATGTAAGTAGTATAGTGAGGCACCTTGGCGTCAATGGGTAAAATACATTACAGAATCCCCTGCGGCACTTTAGCGTCAAGATTTATAGCGTTAAATGGCACACCCTGGGGCACTTTAGCGTCAATGGGAATTTTGTATGGGAACAATAGGAATGGAACAGGTAGGGTGACGTCACGGTACTGGACACTTGCAACAATGTAGCAAGTACCGTGACGTCATCCCACCTGTTCCATTGCTATTGTTCCTATGCAAAGTTTTATACATTCGCGTCCGTTTCTGTGGATAGTATAGTGTGTGTTTTATGCATTCGCGTCCGTTTCTGTGGATAGTATAGTATGTGTTTTATGCATTCGCGTTCGTTTCCATAGATTGATGAACATCAGTCTATCATACCCAAATCATACAACCGACTAAAAAAAATTTAGGTAAGAGAATAATGTTTTTGGGAATTAAACATAAATTATACAATCGAATAAAAAAAAATGTTTAGGCAAGAAAGAATAAATATCTTTTCGAGGCATATGAAAGTGGCCCTGAAAAGGGCCTTTGGGTTCTTCTTCTTCTCCTTCTTCTTCTTCTTCTTCTTCTTCTTCTTCTTCTTCTTCTTCTTCTATTTTCTCCACTTCTTCAACCAGTTCCTCACTTTTTCAATGATTCCTTTCTTCTTCTTCTTTTCATCCTCTGGAATCCAGTCAGGATGTCCCATGGCTCTAAATTTTTCCTGCACCTTCATCCAATTGTTGCTTAGTTTTTCAAACTCTTCTTTTCTCTTTCTGTTTTCCTTCTTCTTTCTCTCTTTTGTCCATGTGCCTTTGATTTTCTTTACCTCTTCTTTCAACACTTTTGTCATCATGTCTTCAGATTTCCTTAATTGTTGTAAGCCCCACTCGATAAAACACCACTCTGTCCAATTAAATATATCTTGCAAGAAGCTCCTCACTTGGATGACATGATCAAGGGCTTCCTTCAATGTCCCCACTCTCACATATTTAGGCTGGATGAAGCCTCTTAATTTCTCCACCTCCTCTTCTATCATACCTTGCACCAGATCCCTGGCTACTTTGAGGCTAGTGACTTGACTGGTCACAAAGTCTTTCGTGACTGGATAGCTCCATTCTTTTTCAAGCCTTTCCACCACGTAGGCTGCATCAATCATCCAGAACCAACTATGTCTTAATTCATTAAATACATTCGCCTCTAATGGTGTTGAATAGTCAACGCGGTTAGCCAGACTGACGAGCGCTCTGATTTATACCCGTGGAGCACGAACGTGAAGGAAAACATCCCTTACACTCAGTTCACATATTATCTATTATCCACAGAAACGAACGCGAATGCATAAAACACACAATACCTACTATCCACAGAAACGTACGTGAATGCATAAAAGACACCATATTTACTATCCACACAAAAGAACGTGAATGCATAAAAAACACGATACCTACTATCTACACAAACGGACGCGAATGCATAAAACACACACACACACTATACTATCCACAGAAACGGACGCGAATGCATAAAACACACCATACCTACTATCCACACAAACGGACGCGAATGCATAAAACACACCATAATTACTATCCATACAAACGGACGCGAATGAATAAAATTCATCATACCTACTATCCACACAAACGGACGCGAATGCATAAAACACACACATATATATTATCCACACAAACGAACGAGAATGCATAAAACACACCATACTTACTATCCACACAAACGTACGCGAATGCATAAAAACATACCATATATACTATCCACACAAACGGGAAGAGAATAAAAAACACACACTATACTATCCACACAAACGGTAAGAGAAGAAAAAAACACACACTATACTATCCACACAAACGAAAGCGAACGCAACACACACACACACACACACACACACACACACACACACATACACACATCAGTAAAGGAGTGAATGTTTATAGTCACACTACTCTACATTCACACAAATTGGCAAATTGAATAGTGTCTCTTTTCTAGAGATCTGGTTAGCCCTGAGAAGGGCTGTTTGTAGAACTTCAGATGCACCTGGCTAATGGTTACACCTCCCAGGTCTGGCACCGCAGACACATCTCCTGCTCCAAATCATTTACCCAATTCACATTTGTGATTGGGAGCGCAGAAGCCTCTTGAGTCGCTTCAGAACCCCAATCTTCAGTTTCTGGGATTCTGAAGACTTCCCTCTGTCTTCTATACCAGAGTCGAGGATGTTGTTGTTGTGGTTGTGGCTGTGGCTGTGGCTGTGGCTGTGGTTGAGGTGACGGTACTGGTTGTGAAGGTGTACTCATCATTGGCTTCACCTCACACACAGGTCTCATTATGAGGTGAGGCAGGATCCTTCTCTTCATTTCCTTCTCCTCTTCTTTCTTCCTCTTCTCTTCCTCTTCTATCCCTGCTTCCTCCTCTATGGTCTCCATGGCCAGTTCGTCTAGCAGCCGCCTGGCATACTCCAGGTGCATCTGAAGTTCCAGTAACTTTGCAATTCTGTTACTCCTTTTCAGTGTTCACGAGTCAACGATGGATAGCCAGACTGACGATAGCGTCGCTTTATATACTTGAAGCACGGAGGTGAAGGTAAACATCCCCTGACACCAAAACTTATCATCACATCAAACGCGCGGACCTAAAGGAAACACTCACGTTGACTTTTTTTTACTTACAAACACAGACATGCACGATTCGACAAGACAGAGAAACGATGTGTGGATTTTTCTTACTGACAAAAGAAACGAATATGCTTATAGACACAATTCTATTTTTTTTAACATACAAACACACAAATCTTTTTTTGGCAATTGAATTAGATTGTTTTATTTCGAAAGTATTGGGGTAGCCCTGAAAAGGGCTGTTTTTGTTGACGGGGAGTGATGGCAATCTTTTTTTACTGTCTAAGATTGCGTCCCCGTCTGGCGGCAGGCTTTCCTATACGATACGGTCTGCTTCTGCGGAAAGAGAAGGAGAACTCTTTGGTGTCCACACGACAGTCGATATAACCTCTGTTTGGTTCTTGCTGCTGCTGTTGCTGCTGATGTTGTTGTTGCTGTTCTCTCTGCTTCTGAAGTCTGTACTTTTCTGTCCATTCTTCTCTTTCTTTCTTGATTTCCTCTCTAAAGACCTCTTCTGCCAGGTCTTGGGCTATTGCTAACATCCTGACATTCTCTATCTCTTCAGGCTTTGGTATCAGGTTTAGCCTGACACCATGTAAATTCACGTAAGCTTCGTTCAGCTTGGCTAGCCTGGAAGGCATGTTCATAGGTAGACGAGTCAACCATGGATGGCCAGACTGTTGTTGTTGATTTGAATTATAGAGGTGTGCGCACATACTGTCCATGTGCCTCTGGTTAATGTATGCATGGCATACTGTTAAATTACAAGGGGTAAGGAAAAAGTGCCACATCCCCCAGGCTTTAATATCCTCAAAGAGGATTGCTTAATTGGCCCATGATGTTATTTAAACTAGCTGGCGAATCGAATGAGTTTTGGTGCAGAAAATAACGCCAGCTAGGGGCCTAAGCATGAGAGGGAATAGACCCAACACACACACTCAAGCTTATTTAAAGTTACAGTCAATTACCACCAGGTGTCAACCAAGCAATAAGGGACGTCCATCGCCATTAGTTGGCGACTATGACGTCTCCTTCGGGTACCTGGTGTTTTGACGGGTGGAAATCGTTCCAAACTCGGTCCATGTACAGGAGGCCGAGTAAGACAAAGGAGGAAAGGATATCTCAGCACCCGGCGCAAAGAGAATCCATGGACGTCGTGTACGTTTCGAATCGGCGGTCCGCACTTATTTCAAATTCAGTCCAGTTGAACTAATGGACAAGCCTTAAAGCCAATAGTGTGTAAGCCACCTGTGCAATTAACCAAATAAATTAAGTTTCAAAAATTTCATTATTAATAACAGTCAAGTTGGAATTTAGTGTACAAAGTGTACATAAATACTTCTTAAAAATACCAATCAGCTAAGTCAAAATGACTAATGAATTTTTGTATCACGCATATGTTAATATAGAGCAAATATTTTGACGGTGGAGCCACTGGGTCAAATTAGTTTTACAGATAGAGAAATTATCAAAAGAGGTTTTCAATAAATCCAAAAAGAAAACCCCGTACATTCACCCAGGCAATTGAGGTTCCTCGGTCTTTTCTAACGAGTCCCAGGACGTCGAGGCTTCTCCGGTTCGGTCAGAGCCGGAATGGCGGCGTATTGCTTTCCTCTCAGGCACCCCAACCTGAGTTATAAGTCGTCTACCCTCCAGCAATGAGTTTTTTCAGCCCCAGGTGTCTGGTCTAATAAGCGCCTTCTGCATTTTCTCGTTAGGTGGGTAGGTGAGTCTATCATCAATGGGTTGGTAGCTGGGTCTCCGCGGCGGGCTATACATACCAGGGACACGCTTCCATTTTTCTGTTTTCTTTGGTTAGTCATGGCCCATGTACAGCTCTCTTTACCCGCTCCCTGCTCCACCTCTTTTGGTATTGCACGTACTGAAAATGCTCCCTCCTCTTCCCCATACGAGAACCAGGATAGTCTGCTGATGGAAGGTGCTGTCCTGGGCAGGCGCTAGGGTGTTGCTCCCTCGACGTCCACTAGATGAATGATGATGGCCAGACTGGAGACCGACCCGCTTTATATGGTTCAAACGCGGACGCGATAGAAAACATCCCTACTAGGGTTTTTGTTGGGCCGCAACGTTATGATAGCTAATGTCATGGTGAGGGATAGAGAGAAAGTCGCAAAGCATATATTCACAGTCTTTTTTTAAAACAAACCACAGACACATTTTTTCAAAACAAAACATTTTTATTCAATAAACAATTAACCATTAACAATTAACAAAACATCAAACAAACTATTTTTGACAAGGTTGACAACGTTGTGAAATCATGTGAGATTCCACTGATGGAAGTCATGAGGCCATTGATGTACACTACGTTTCCTAGCTAGAGACAAAAGATAGCCATAATGGTCACAAAACCATCGATCTACTTTCCCATCGTTTCTAGAAGAGTTACGATCAAAATAAGTCACTAAATGTTCTAAAGAATATGCAAGACTGCGTTGATGAACAAAATAGACACAATATTGTCCACACACCATGGAATCTGTGCCTTGTAATTTCACATTATTGTATTGTGTCGTCTGGGCATTTCTTCTCATAAAGTCGATGATGTCGTCTTCCAAAGGGGGTAATCCATACGAATCAAAATACTCCACACAATCCGCTTGAGGGAAGTAGACGGCAACCCAGTGGGTTCCTGGAAGATGACTGTCGTCCGTGTTGATGACATAAACTTGATGGTCTTCAGGTTTGCGATGAGGTAGTTCATCTTTCTCGCACACGACAGGATTCCAAGAAGCAGTCTACGAACTGTTCTTCAAAAGGTAATAAAGTTCCCAGGTATCCATTTTTTGTTTTGTTGTTGTTTTCACAGGTAATGTTAAGTCATCAATTCAATTCTGACTTTTTGTTTGAAAATCTCTGACAAGTAACCGTTTCTTTGCTTCGTCTCTTTACTTTGGGCTAAGACAGCTTCGATGCGATAGATCCCTTTAGCAGTCAATGGAGGGCAGGAATGATCACGCAAGCCTTTATACCACTCATGCAACACCACTTCTTCCGAGATGAGACTCCAAGCGTTGTCCAGATACTCGTCCAATTTTTCTTCTTGACTCATCATCAGACATTTATCGTGTTGAATTTGACTGGGATGATCGTTTTGACATCCATAGCAATCTTTCTTGCTCAATTCCGTAATTTTATCCGCCAGGTGTTTGGCAAAACAGGACACTAAATGTTGTTCTTCCTCTGGCCATCTGGACGTGACAACCACGTCGTCTTCGTCTTTGTCTTGGGGTTCTGCTTTCACGGTACCCTCCCATTTCCAAAGATTCTCTACCGTTGAAAGAGGGATAAGTGTCTTCCATAATTTCTAATAGTCTAGAATGACTTCTCTTAAACTGTTGATTTCTGTGGTATTATCGAATTCGGCATACAAGATGACGTTGACCGTCTCGGTGAGAGCTTCTGCAAACTGAAGTTCCACACGAAGTTGACCGGATTTTATAGGGTGGAAATGTCCCTCGTCGCTGCCTTGGTCTGGAGTGAAATCAAAGGTCCACAAAGTGTAACCTCCTACATAATCTTCGTACGAAATACCGTGACTGGTGTTGGTTCCTAGTTGTCCGGTAGCTTCGTACAGGGACAAGTACGATCTAAAGTAATTCTTATGGGCAAAGTTAGGTTCGAAGGGTCTGGTACACAAGGTCTTGCCATCGCGACTGACTTCGATCTTGGACACTCTGTAGTGCTTAAACTGGAAAGGATTTTGATCGTGGGCTCCGTTGAGGGCTCCATTACTGACGATGCCAAGGATTAAACGTTTGAATAACTGTCCTTGGAACAGATGATCTTCGATCTTGAATCGGAGTCCAGCAGCAATGGTGAACGTTTTCACTTCTACGCGTCGTATCAGATACTTGGTGGTCGTTCTGCCCAATGTGTGACTGATGTCGTTTCCCGTTTTAGGTAACACTTCTATGCGACGTACGTAAAGTCTGGCTTCTTGGATGATGGTTTTGTACTCGTTGGCATGAGCCATCAAATGGAAAGCGACACTGCTGAGATTTAGTCTCAGGCGAATATCCACTCCGTTGAGCAAATACTTGTCTTGCAACCACATGTCCAAATGCAAACTATCCAACAGTTCTAAACTACGGCCTTGCAGGATTTTCTTCCGACGGTCGTTAAAGCCTACATTGTGAAGATTGTCATCTGCTGTCAGGGCTGTGTCGTTAAATGTGTCCCCACCTGCCATGTCAGGTTTTTTCCGTACTACGCAAGCATCCAGATGAGTGTTCCTGACCTCTTTTCCGTACGTCAAGAGATTTTCTAGGTATGTTCGGTAAGGAAGAGTATCCATCCTACTGCTGACCAGTTTGTTATTCAAGTACAAATCCACTTCGCTTAACAAGGAATGCATGAAATTGTTGACGGGAGCTACTCTGGCATCGGCTCCCGGATTGGTGTTGTCGGTTTTGATCACCTTCAGTTTCAGATACAAGTAACTGCTATTCAGATCGATGTAATCTTCGGGTTGTCCTTTGATTTCAAACTCGATGGGAGCTGAATCCGTCAAAGAGGTGACGGGATGAAATTCGACCCATTGGGATTCTTGCATCGTCATCATGGTTGGTGGCATGGCAAAAAGATCCAGTTCCGACTTGGAACAAGCGCAAGACTCTCGGTGCATCATTTTCTTTTCCTTTTCTTTTTTAATAATCAAAAACGTCTGTGTCTCGGACAGTTTTTCTTTTCTTAGTCTTTCTAGCTCTAGGGGTGTGAAGTCCTCTAAAGGGGTATTTTCGTCGTCTTTTTCTGCCTTCTCCATGCTGTGGCGTCAGGGAAGCAGGAATGCCTGACTCGGCATCGCCCAGGGCATTTATACAAGTTTCTCGTCGGCCCAAAATGTCTTGGCCCGTTTGAAGCAAGACATTTTTGCCTGCTATCAAGAAAGCTTCTTTGGCGTTTTGTTTGTCGATGATGATATTTTGGAGAAATTCTTTACCTTGCGTCAAAGAGGCATCTTTCAAGGCGTGCAATCCCCGTGTCACCATCGGATTCAAAACGGGAGCCACCGAACGAAAGGCTGATTTCAGTATATCTCCTAAACCATGTCCTCGCTGTCGAGCGACTTCTTGGTACACAGGATACATGACTGACAAAGGGTTAGAGTAATCGTTTTCGAAAATGGAGCTTCACTGTGACTTTGCCTTCGGTGAATGGAATATTTTCTCCCAGATCTCCTTTTAAAGTAATGTTGACAGTGTCGAAATACGACTTACTGACGGGCAAATAGTTAGGATGTACAAATTCGCGGTGAACGTGATAGGTGTTTCCAGTTTCCTCGTCAGCGTTCGTGGCAGAATCCACTGTGAAAGGAATGACACGCAGTAACAATACGGAGGTGTGTCCCACCACGTTGTACTCCGCCACATCGGAGTACACAAAGATCAGATTTAGTCCTAGGTTCATTTCTACAGGGAATCTAAAATATTTCGCAAAATCCGATTTTCTTGTCACGGCTGGTATTTCGTTTCTAATCTTGATCAACTTGAGGTCTCCACCCAAAATGTCATACAATTCAGGACAAGATGTAATGACCAATACTTTGTCCTCTGAAAATTTCATCATTAGGCGACGAGCTATTTTGTGGTATTCGATAGTGACACTTTTTCTGGTTTTCTCCAAGACTTTGCCAAACACGTTATTGAACATGACAGCAATCGCGTTCACCTGAGGATATTTTCAACCGATAAGTGGTTCGTTTAGTTTTAGGGTCTTGTGATTTCATAGTCACCTACAGTGGTGCGTTCATCCAAGTGTTGTTGCACTTGCTCGTCATGAACTTCCACCGTAAAAGTGTTTTGATTTTCGATGATGTTTTTGATTTGTGTAGGGTGAATCATTTCCACTAAAGCCACTTCTCAATGGGCTTCTTGATCCAATTGGATGGCCTGAGGTAATTTGGCCGTGTAACAGCATAATGTGCTATTGGGAAACATCTCCATGGAACTGTCACTGGGTAACGTTAAGTAAAACTGGTTGTTCATAATTCCAGAGTTCTAGTGTCCGAGGGGTCGATGGAAGTCAGAGGAGTGTCTAATAGAGGATGGTTAGGGTGACTGTTGGAAGGGGGACTGACGTTGGACACAAGACTCCCGTTGTTGTTCCCGTTAGATTAATATTTCAGGGACGGATTGGGAGGAAGGTAACCGACGCAACTGCTGAGGAAAATGGTCCACAATTGTTTGTTTTCTTGTTGCAAACTCAAATTGGCAATGGCAGCACCGATGACACAATACACCACAAGGATTTGGCAAAAAAGACGATTTGCGTTTTAGGCACACGTTTTCCACACCACACCCACAAGGGTTGCTTTTGTAGATCTTGAAGAGAAGAACTGGGGGAAGGTATGGTTACTGCGGTAGCTGAGGCTGTGTTGAAGGGCATGATGGTCACGTCTTTTTATAGTCGATGACTTGCGAAGCGTCGATCCAAGAGTAAAAACTCGGCGGATATCCTTTCCAATGTACTTTGACTTTTTTGACACGACGTTTTCCCAATGTACGAGTTCTTCGATCGAGAATGCTTTCGATCTCATACACGTCTTCTTTTTTAGTCACACGTTGTAACTCGGGCAAGTAAAACGTTCCTTTTAACACTTCCCCGTTCATGTCTTCCAACTTATAAACGGGAGGATGACGACCACGCACACGTTCGGTGACACGAAACAATTCAGTGGTCCAGTTGGGTAAGTAACCTTTGTCGAAAGTGCGTTTGGTTCTGCCAATGCGCACCCAATCTCCTGCTGCCAACACTCCATCTTTCTTGTGGACAGACACTGTCGGGGACGTACCAAACAGGCGCTCGAAGACAGTCACTTTCTTGTCGGGAGTCATTTCTTGTGAGGCACGTCCGATGCTTCAAAGGTAATATTGGTTGTGCGATTGGACTAGGTGTGGCAAGACGTCGATGTACTTGAGAGTGTGTAGATGCGTAAAATATTTCCACATGCGTTCTTTCAAGGTGCGTTGAAAACGTTCCACGATGCTGGCTTTGGTTTCGAGATTCTCGGTGGTGAAAAAATGAATGTCACGTTTCTTCAATTCTTTTTGGAAAACTTGGTTCAGAAATTCGGTGCCTTTGTCGGTTTGCCATCGATGAGGGTCACTCCCGCTTTGTTTCAACACCAGATTGAGAGCTCGCACTAACTCACTAATCAATTTGGAAGTCAATGGCACGACCCAAGCAAATTTGGAAAAGACGTCGATGACACAAAACAAATATTTGTAGCCACGATTGTAGGTGGCCAAATGAGAGACATCGGCTAAATCAGCTTGCCATTGATGAACGATACCCTCCATTCGGGTGCGACTTCTGGAAAATTTTCGTCGAATGGGCTTGTGTAAGGTGTACGTCGCTTCTTCTTGTAAGCATCGTTGCACTTGAGGTAAACGGACACTTTTCAGTCGAGTTTTGGCAACACGATAGAATTTCTGAACTCCTCCGTAACCTGCAGGATGGGATGGATTATATTAAATGCTGGCTAACACCTTCTCCATTTTTTAATAAGTGATCCACTCTTCTCTGATGGTACTCTGAAGTGGTTTAGAAGCGGCTTTACGTGTCCTATGTGCCACAGGAGTTGAAGTCGAAGGTAGTTTTGGTGGTAGTGGCAGTGGTGGTGGTGGTAATGGAATGGCATTGGTATTCTTTTCTTTTCCTACTTCTGGTTTCCCTTCGTTCTTTTTGACTTCTGTCAAGGTGGAGTAGACATGATCTTTTTTAACCCAAGCTTTAAGTTCTTCTCGTTGGGGTGTGGGGGAAGGGGTCAACAAGGACGCTGAAATCTTACTAGGGATGGGAGTTGCTGACGGTGTTTGAAAGACTTCTCTTGCCTCTTCTTCCTCAGACATCCGTGGGGCTGCATCTGTCTTGACTGCTGAGGGTGGTGGTAGTGGTGAACTTTTCATTACGGTCTTAAAATCTTTCAGAGTGGGTACAGCTGTTTCGTCTAAAGCTTTCTGGTGAAAGAGTTGCAGTCGTTGCAACAACTGTCCGTACCTTTGCAATTTTTCCGTTTCGGACAAATCGCTGAGATCCATCAATGATTGCAATTCGTGTTGTAACTGTGACATTTCGGTCAAATGAGGATTAGGAGGTAAATGCGGGGTTCGTTGTTCTTGCCAACGATGGTGTTCCATCCATCGTTTGTAAAGCATTAAAGCCAGTTTTCGTCCTTCCATTGGATTTCAAGGGTCACGTCTGAGATCGTTTGATTTCAGAGGTCCCTTTTATCTTCTTGACCTTTTATCTTCATCCCAGGATTCTTCCCATTGTTCTCAATACTCCTTTCAGAATGGGTCCTCCTATGGTTCCCAGCAAGGGTCCTAACAGGGGTAAAATGGCAATTCCTCCGCGTTGCGCCAACATCTTTTTCTATTGACGAATGGGTATTTTCTTTAGGACCATTTGGCGAAGAACGTTTCGATGTTTGGCTAAGCATTCTTTCTGATGTTTAGACAAAGGTATCGTGCCATTCAAGACATTCAGACAACATTCGCTCACGGTATCGATGACATCTTTGGAGGCAGTTTGAATGAGTTTCTTTCACATGGGAGGAGGAGCTTTGGAGATGACAGACAACATGTGCCAATGTTTGACTAAACGAGGAGGTAGTTCTTTCCTTTTCTTTCCTTTGGGGATAGAAGAAAGATGTCTTTTTTGGAGTGACATCTTTCTTGGTTGGCTCGTTGGTTCCGGGGCACACACCAAAAAATATACTAACGTCGATGACTTGTCACACGGCCTTTATCCATTTTTTTAACTATCGCATCATCATAAAGGTGACGATGCGTTTTCCAAAATCGCCAAAGAATCCTCCTCTTTGATGACTTCTCCTTTTCTTTGGACGAGTGTGTCTTTTCAGGGACAGACGTAGATGTTTGGCTAAGCGTTTTTTGGATGACGTGATTGTGCTTTACTTTTTTCTTTTCCTTTTTGGACAGAAGAACGACGATGGTGACGGTGTGCACTTCTTGGAGGGGACATCTTTGGGCGTTCAGGAACATAACAACACTAAAACTATCGTTTGCCTCAGGTCTTTTTTTATACTGGAAAGCGTAGCCACCGATTGTCGGCTCGTCGTATCATTTTCATGGCAGGCATTACGCATCGTGGAGTGGTTCACAACGGACTCAATCGGGACAGTTCTTGCTTGGACAAATCCAGTGAACTCTTTAACATGCCCGATTTCTCTTGGACTTTGATTTTGGGGGCAGGTACTTTGTGAGCAGCGGCCACTGCCGCTAAAAAGGAAGAGGGTGTCACCGCTGCAGGAGACGTTTTTGGAGACACGGGTTTCCAATGTTTCATCAAATTAGGAAAAACGCGTGTCAAATCGGGTTTCGCAGGCATCACCAGCAACGGAAAAGTGGAAGATATTGAGGTTACTGCAGACGCAGTCACCGTTGTTGTGGCAGATGGTGGTTTGCGAATGTAAGGTTGCGTCCTGGCGGCAGTACCTCTCTTGCGGGTAGAAGCTGTTTTCTGTGGGCTTTTCTTCTTTTTGTGCCTGTGACCTGGTCTTGACACCGTTACTCTTTTTCTTTTTCTTCTGGGTACGTTTGGGAGTGGCTTTTTTCTTGGTGACGACATTGGGAGCATTGGGATCTCATTTTAAGAGGGAGCGAATGATGACACCTCCTAGAGAAACGCTTCCTCCAGGTTTCAAAATGATTTGCTTTTTGGTTTGAGTGTCAATGCGAGGATCGGCCAGTTGCGTCAAGGCTACTTTGTTTCTCTCGAATAAACGTTTGGTTTCATGTGGAATGTGAATGATACCTTGCAGTAAATGACGTGCTGTCACCGTAAACCATAGTAAGATTTCTTTGAGTCTAGCTTCTAAGACACGGGCACGTATTTGTGGATTTTTTGTGTGACTGATTCCGTACAAGGCACGAATCAATTTGACAGGAAGATGAGACTGAAGGGACGTCATGTTGACGCTGTATGAGACAGACCCCAAGTGACCGAGGGTTTTAAAGACTTTATTTGGTTGTTGTGGTTGTTGTTAAGTCGACGAAGGGGACGTGTAAACGATAGGCCCTCCGTCTTGGCACCAGTGGTGAAACAGATGGGTACGAAATCGCAAATAATCGGGGGTAGTGGGTTTTAACTCGACGAGTAAATAAGAGTGTGGGGTTTGAGTGGCATCGTCGTACGCATGAGTCAGTCAAGACGTTCCTAACTGTTTGGCTAACACTTGCACTTGCGATTTATCTCTAAGGCTTTTAAACAACACCACGTAATGAGCATTGAGACTGATGGTGCGATGGGCTTTACTTTGTTGAAACAAATTTTGAGTGATGTGAATGACACTGGCATTACGATGATGCTCTTTGCGCGTAAACCAGAGTTTAATTTCTTTTTAGTCTTCTCCTAACATGTCGTCAAAAATAACCAAATGGGTTTGACTAGGGTCAGACACGATCCCGTCGTCTTCGCCAGGAATGCCTTCCACAAAGACGATGGAATCACCTTGACTTTCTCGCAGAAGGCTGTACGCCGATTGCCACTCTTTGTAACACCACACGATGCGTTGAGGGGGACGATCGATCAAATGATGTTTATGTTCGATCAAACGTTTGACAAATTCGGTTTTGCCTGAACCGCTCGGTCCGGCAATGAGCATGTTAAAGGGATGGCGAAGATACAAGGCCTCCCAACTAGTCCGATCTACATGTTCGTCGATGACTTTGACAGTGGAGGAGGAGGGAGCAGAAACAGTAGAGGTAGCATTAGTAGTAGTGTAAGGAATGTCACTTTTGACACGAAGACAGACAAGACAAGAGTTTTTATACTTTTTCAGGACACGTTTATTGCCATCTTTAATTGTGAACAACACGAAAGAAAAAAATACATAAAAGCCAAATGGTTAAGTACATGAATAAAAGACACATCAAAACGATCATAGTGGAATATAAACATGTCTCTGTACAACATGTAAGGTGATCAAGAGGTGGTATCGTAGGGACAGTGTGTAATGTTCTTAAAGTCTCTACACTCCTTGACACAGTCACACAAGTGTCCTCCTGGAATGGTCTTTCGGGAATGTTAATGACAGTCCTGTCCTGTCCTGAAGGGAGTGGTTCTTCTTCTTCTGGTACTGTCACTAACACAGGTTTAAAAGTTACTTTTTTCACTGAATGTTTTAATTTTTTAGGATGACAAATCTTGGGCATAGTGTGCCACTTCTTTTGTCCAAGCCTCGAAACCCCAAGTTTTCCAGTCACGTACATCTTTCCAGTGAGGGTGTAAGTCACAAGCTTCACACACATCATCGTACACATCTTCAGTACCTAAAAGTTGACGAATCTTTCTTTCCTGTAGAGGTTGTCGAGAAGTATCGAGATGAAAGCGCAAAGCTTTGAGCAAAATGAGTTTTTCGTGTGCATTTTAAGGAACCACTTTCATGCTTTATTGGAGAGGTATGTACTGTTCGTAAAGAGTCCACAAAGAATCGGCTGGTAAACGAAATCCCAGAAAGCAAGTCACTAAGACACACACCACACGTCGACCCCAATTCAATGGTCACAGTTCTCGTAAATTGCGATGGTAATCCTCCACCGTTTGAATATTGTCATTGATTTCCTTCCACAGAATCTGTTGTATCACGAATGATAAAGTTGTGGCATGGTAGTCCGTTTTCATACCTCTTTTTGTCGGAGACTATAAGTGTACTTTCTGCACAGAGATGATCGTACTCCAGTGGCGAATCTAAATTGTTTAGTCACTAACATGCACATCACACACCGTTCAGAAGTGTCTTCTTGAACTAAGTTTACATTGTGTAAAGATTTTGGTAACCCTCCAACTGTTCTTCTGGAATTCGTTGCAGTATGTCTACCTTGTAGTAAAAGGAATCAGTAACAAACCAATCCTTCTCGCACAGGGGTAGTTGAACAACGTCTGACCATTGGAACGCTTTCACATGAATCAGTCCTCTTATAGCATTTAGGTACCAGTGGTTCAAACATCGGTGACGTAACGGATGCAATGGTTCTTTGCGTTTCACTTGTATTTTGACGAACTCTCGGTAAATGCGTTCTCTCAACTCCACAGGCAAACCACGAATGTTCTCTTGTAAAGTATCCATGACCATGTCAGTCAAACACTTCTCCTAGAGCGAAAGTAACGAATGTAGTGAGTAATTTCTGGCCACTGCCATTCCAGGAAACTGTCAAGAATGTCAATAAAATCTTCAAATGTAAATGGTCTAAAGCGGAATATTCGGAAGAACGCACACTTGATCCAGAGAAATCTGACTTGTTTGTTGACTTTTGTCAATTTCCTCTTGTGAATTTCTCGACATAAAAGTTCCTCAGTCACCCATTGAGATTTTGCTCTGGCAAGTCACAGCCAAATGTCCTTGTAGATCTTCTCTTGCAATTCGTTTGGTAGTGTTTGAAGATTATTTTTCCAATGGGGTTTAAATACTTGTCTAGGGGTTGTCCAACGTTTGACTCCTAGCCAAAGCAGCTGGTTTCTTAAACGACATGGTATGCCCACTTCAATGACGAGGTCCCACTAAAGGTAGGTAGTGACAATCCGGAGACCATCGAGCATGTTCCAGGTAAGCGCAATCTTTCTTCTCCCACTCGTGAAGTGACACACCGTAACTGAAGCACTTGACTTTATCCCCTTCGCCCAAGTAGATAAATCCAGCTCTAGCTAATTCTTCGGGAGTAGGTCCTCCCAGATATTTTGGCCATTTTCCTCGGAAGGTTTGGATCCGACTTTCAAAGTCGCAGTATTCAGGCAAACGCACAGGGAACGAATATTCGTCTTTCACAGGTTCATTTCGATGAGGGTACGGTGAAATATGCAGGAGTTTGCTCAGTTTGGGATGACATCCGTAGGGTGGTAGACGCATGGTTTCATAATGATGACATCCACCATGAAAACCAGTAAAGTGAAAAGACGTACGATGACGAGTGGCATCGCATTCGCATCCGTCAGGTTTGACACGCACTGCACCACTTTCCATGGTAGGTACAGTCGTAGCAAAATTTCCATGATGTGATACTGAATCGCTGAGGTCATAGCGTACGGCATCCCTTCCATCACAAGGCACAGCATCGTACTCGAGTTTCTTGTTGGACTTGAGTCTTACGCTCGATACTTGTTGTTTGAAAGGATTCATCTTTCTCGCCTGGTATTGGTAGTTCCAAAGAATAATCGGTCTTGGACGTTGTCCCTTTTTATATGTTGACCAATATCGGCGTGACCGTACGGTAAAGTGAAGTGGTTGGGAAGCCGTACTCGCTTCTGGTACACGATTTGATAGACTTTTTCCAAGGGACGACTGACGATTTGGTGTGTGGGTAAACGTACAATCTTGTGCTGCTCATGGGTGGTCACTTTAAAATTTCCATCCTGTCCAGACTGCAAGGCTTCTTTCAAGACGCCAAAGTTCACCAGTCGACTGGTGCGATAATTGAGAGTCAATCCTTTCACTTTACACTCCGTGTGCACTTCTCCTTGTGGGTCTCGGTATTCGTAGCCGTAATTTTTGGGACCGCCACTTGCAAAACTTAGAATCTTGTCGTCGGGATGCTCGTCCGTCCAGGCTCCTAAACGGTCTCCTTCGATGTTAGGGTGTTGTTGACCCAGACGATCAATGTAGATGCAACTGTCCGTGTCAAAATACAGCACACGATCTCCTAATAGTTCTAAAGCTTCGTACAGTTTTAAACGAGCATGGGCTGTCACGTAAGCCGCAATGATGACATTTCCAAATTCGTCGGCTTCTACAAAGTCCAGTTCTTCTTCGTAATTGACTAAGATCAAGTCCTCACGAAACGACGTCCACGTGTTTCATGTATTTAGTTTTGTCGTGAATCATCTGGAAGTAGCGAGAAAGTTCTGTCAAATACTCCGTCTTGGGTAAACACGGTCGTTGTGCCATTTTGCCCCACAAACAATTTAACATCACTTTGGCAAACGATCGCCTTCCTTCGTTTTTCTCGACGTGGTCTAAAGTGATGCCTTCCTGCTCCCAGTATTTCTCTTTGAATTTCTTTTGGCCTTCGGGAGTGTGGCACCAGGAAGGATAGCCGCTGGCTTCTTGTTTCAGTTTTAAAAAGGCATTCACGTAGTCTGCGAAAATGCCTTTTTGAGTCTCGTCGCCCTTGTGGTATTTTTCTGTCTTGGGAAAGTGGTAAATTTCGTACACTTCCAACAGTTGGTATCCCAGGTCCAGAGCTTTGAACAATTCCATGCTGACCCACGTTCCCGTTAAGGCGCGTTCTTCCTGGGTGTGCTGACAAGGTTGGTCTTGGTTGCACGTTTCGGCACAAGTACGACACAAGGGAAACATCAGTTTTCCTTGGCAATGATGAGGTAAAACGGGATGGTACAAGTTCGTGGGAGGCAAGACTTTGCACTTGATCAATCCTTCGTATTGTCGAATGTTGTCCAGGTCGATGTGTTCCGTCAGCAATTGCGGGTGCCCTGCGGGAAAGTGACAATATTTGCACACGTACGGATACAGAGAACACACGTCCAAATATTTGATTTCTTCTCCTTTCTCTTCGTCGGCTTGGTACAGCAAACAGGTGGCATTCGTCCGTCCTCCGTACAAATTGTCCCTTGGGTTCAGTGGGTCCACCAGCTTGTAACTTTCCACGATGCGCTTAAACTCGGGATCGGTTTTCAAACGGTGATCGTACTCGTGTTCCCACATTTCTACCACTTGGTATCCTTGCTGTTCTAACTTCAAGCGCCGCTGACAAACTGCCCGGTACAAGTCTTCCATGGTCCGTTCTAAAAACTGACTTGTCGTGTTACGTTGAGGGTAGCAGATGGGACAACCGTGAAATTAGCACCCGTTAAACTCGTACACGAACTTGGGGTTTTCTAAGTCCCAACCATCCACTGAATACGTTCCGATGGTCTTTTTGCCTCCTCCGTTGCGAGCGTGTTGGATCCATTTGTCTTCCTTGTCGCACAAGTAATGTAACCAGCGTAGGCCTTTGACCGAGTATTGGCGCTTGACAAAATTCGTCGTTTGAGGACTTATGACAGCTAGGATGTTTTCGGGCATGAATCGTTGGCGGTACACTAAGGAACACGCTTTGGCAATGGTGCAGGCTTCTTTCAAAGGGTCGATCCCTCTGTATTCCATGAATAATTCTTGAAATTTCCACAGCAACGCCGTAAAATGTCCACGTCAGAACGACAATATTTTAACATTTCTTCCTGAAAGTCGAAGGGGTCCGAGGCGTGAGTGTGGTACCATGCGTAGAAAGCTTCTCGTTGTTCAGTACGCATGTTGTCGGAGTCGTATTAGTGAACCTCAGGCAAATAGGGTAGAACGGCGTGTTGATTGGCTTCGGTATTGAATAAGTGTGGAAAATAGCCTTTAGCCATTTCTGTCATTCCAAACGTTTTAGGCATTCGGCTCAAAGGCATGGCCAGGTAACTCATCGAATCTTTAAACTGCACTTGTCCCATTTGCATGGAAATGATTTTGGCTCAATTCAAAGTCACTTTAAGACGTTCGGTACTTTGTTCCGTATAGTATCTGAGGAGAAATTGCCCATCGTATCCCGAGAAATCGTGAGCCATCACCGTGGCATAGCGATGACAATCTCCGTAACGTTCAATGTCCTCTTTGCTCCACGTCTCGTCGATAGGGTCTAAGATCCATTGGGCGAAATCGGTCATGTGTTCGGTCCCCGAAAGATTTTTTCACGTCCTCCAGGAATCTTGTCACAGTGAGGGCAATGAGTAAAGATAGGCTCTTGGATGCACTTCTCACACGCTCGATGAGTCACGCAGAAATTAGGAATGTGAATACCAGCCTCTTGCATGCATTCGAAATCGAAAAAGATGAAATTGCCTTTCTTCTGTTCATCTTCTTCCTCTTCATGTTTGGAATGGTATTTTTGAATGTAGCATTGGTGTTCCAAGTCCACGACTTGGCGACAAATGTGACATCGCTTCTTTCCTGAACAGATATGCGCCTTGGCATTATTGGCACGTATGCCTTGTCCACAAGTAGGGCACAATATCAGCAGTTGACAAGCACATTTCGTCTGTGAACCTTGCGTCTTTAGATGTTGTTGGTAACAGGTAGGGCTGACAAACGTGCGCTAACACGGTGGGCAATGCACTCGTTCTTGTCCTTCGTCAAGACGGGGTTTAGAGGCTAAACATCCCTCACATTTCGATCCGCAATGCTTGTGTTGCTCTCGATTTTTATAACCATAGTTACATTTCTCACAGTAATAACCGTATCCCAGGAACGCAGTGATACTGGTGATGGCATCAAAATGTTCATCGTGATGATAGACGTGAATGTATTTTCCGGCTTTGAAATCTTTGCCTCGAAATAACAGAGGTCCGCGCACTTCTTGAGGGTGCACTTTCAAGGTGTAGCGTGGAGCCAAGACGTCTTGCAATTTTTGCATTTCAGGAATGCCACAAGCGGTGTCTTTGGATATCCCTGCTTGCTGTAACAGGAGTACTGCTTCTCTTCGTTGTTTGTCTCGGTCCGATTGTTGGATAGTTCGCCAAGCTCTTTTCCATTCCGCCGTGTCGTTCTTGTCGGCATACGTTCGTCCCACCACGATGGCACGGGCTAAACACATCTTGTCTTGAGGATTGTTAATTTGGACGAGACTCTTTTTGGTGATGCGAAGGTCGTCCACCAATAACACATTTTTGCGTCATGTCCCTTGGGGAAGAGACACGTGGGTAATGAACAGTGTTGCTTTTCCATCGGTGATGTGAAACTTGTCGTTGGATTGTTGCACGTGTTGAATCTTGTCCATGATTTTGGAAGGTGTCAATTCTGCCGGGCTGCTAACTCGATCCAAACGGGTGACTTCAAACTGTCGTGATGAATGGAAAGTCTCAAGCGATCGTCTTCTTTGGCTTCACATATCTGTTTCAGTGTGGTTAACAAAGAATCCCACACATCGGTGACGAACCCTTCAGCTTTCTCCAAGGGTACGTCGGACCCGAAATCTTTAAATTTCACTGTGTACGTGTAAGCCGTAGTTCTAAATTTTCTAGAGGAGTGTTTGTCGGTCTCTCGAATGTGAAAGTACTTTTCAGGGTTTACTGGTGGTGATGGACTTTGACTTGGTGTAGAATCTCTGGGTCTGGATTCTGGCTCACTCATCTCATCTTCAAAATCGCTGGCATGAATTTGAGGTAAGACTTCAGCTACTGTGCGAGGCTATAAATCACGTTTCTGCCTCTTACTTTCTTCTCCTTTCTTTACGAAATGATTTATCGTTTCATCTTGATTGCATAAAGTCAAATGACTACATTTGAAACACCATGGACTCCTATATATCCCTGTCAGACTCAATGTATATATAAAGGGCTGGTGCCTTCCCTCTCAGTATTCATTTCGCTCTCAAGCCGACCAGCACGATGGAAGAGCCCACACAGATCGAACTTCTGATTAGAGCTTTGCGAGGTGTCATATGAGAGTTTTCTTCAGACAAGCCGACGGACTACACCCCCTCCTTTCGAGATAAAGGCAAGATACTTGCTATATCTGTTAGAAGAAAGGGCATTGGGCTACAGAATGTCCAGACCGTCTATAAAGCAAGACTAGCGTCAAAAGAGACAAAAGTCAGGATACCTGTTATCATTGTCAAGAGAAAGGACATTGGTCTTCAGACTGCCCTAAGAAAAACAGGAGCAGGAGGAGGAGGACGAAGAAGAGGTGCCCCCTGCAAAGGAAGAACCCCGACACGTTCAGAAAGAGAAGACAGAAAAGAAAAGAAGACGAGAAAAAAGTCAGGAAGAAGAGGAGGAAAAAACTGTGAAAGTGAAGAAATTCAAAAAACAGGGAGAGTGAAGAAAAAAAGATACAGAAGAAGTCTATGAACTTTTTTAATAATGTTGTGCTGTGTTGTAAATTGGATTGTAAATATTTGTATCAGAATAGACCAGACTGAAAAAACGTAAGTGTCTCTTGGTTTTGATTGTTTAGAATAATAAGGACCTACACTTACGCACTCACACACGTACATCATAGGGTTCAAAAAATACAAGAGATTTTGAGTTTTAATTGATTTTGGCAAAATGAATATTATCTCTTTTCGAAAGAAGTGAGTGGCCCTGAAAAGGACCGTTGGGTGCTTGTATTTTTTCTTCAAAAAAAACCCACCTCAGGAACGAGAAGCAATCAGCTTTAACTGCCTTAAGCCTTTGCCATGGTGAAGGCCTACTTCTGGACTTGCTCCTGTCAATGATTTGGTAGAAATCACTAGGGGTGTTATCTCAGGTGTTAGTAACAGGGTTGGGCTGTTTGGCTCGGGAAGGTCTTTTTCTCTTGGGTCGTAATAAAGAAGTCTGATACATTTGTTTCAGACTTCTTAACTCTGCCAAAATGTCCAAGAGTACCATTACCGTTTGAGTTTCACTGTTCTCCTTCTCTCCTAGCCCTTGTTTCTTCTCTACTGCTTCTTCTTCTTCCTGTCGTTTCCTTCTTGCCTCTTCTTCTTCTCTCTGTTGCTGTTCAAGGAGAAATGCTTGTTCTGACTCTTTCTCCTGTTGTAAAAATTTCTCCAATTCTTCTTTCTGTCTCTGTTTAAAATCCTCGACCTGTGTTAAAGAAGGAGAAGGTGGCGAAGGTACTGGTACTGGAACAAATTCTTGCGAAGAGAGAAAATCTACTAAATCCCAATTAAAATCGACCAAGATGTGGACCAATGTTAAATCCTCTACTCTCGTATCGTCGATGCTGTTCCGCACAGACTTACCCATGTATGTTAAATCATGGACCATTATCCGGATCACCGAGACGACTGTTTGGAAACGAAGGATCTATGTGGAGAGACAGGGCTGTCTGATGCGAGTCCTCATCTACGGACCAGAGGTTAGACGAAGTTTGAGAAAGAGAAGAAAATCAGTGAGATGTCCTCTATGTTAACGAAATGGTGTTAACATAAAACAAAACCAAAGGCCCTTTTCAGGGCCACTTTCATATGCCTTGAAAAGATATTTATTCTTTCTTGCCTAAACATTTTTTTTTATTCGATTGTATAATTTATGTTTAACTCCCAAAAACATTATTCTCTTACCTAAAATTTTTTTTAGTCTGTTGTATGATTTGGGTATGATAGACTGATGTTCATCAATCTATGGAAACGAACGCGAATGCATAAAACACACACTATACTATCCACAGAAACGGACGCGAATGCATAAAATTTGTATAGGGACAATAGGAATGGAACAGGTGGGATGACGTCACGGTACTTGCTACATTGTTGCAAGTGTCCAGTACCGTGACGTCACCCTACCTTTTCCACTCCTATTGTTCCCATACAAAATTCCCATTGACGCTAAAGTGCCCCAGGGTGTGCCATTTAACGCTATAAATCTTGACGCTAAAGTGCCGCAGGGGTTCTGTAATGTATTTTCCCATTGACGCTAAGGTGCCCCACTATACTACTCACGTAACCGAGGAATTTACTGTATAATGTCGACGTTGTTGCAATATTGTATCATTGATAAACACTGTAGATAAATCCCAAGGAAAGTGCACTCGTATCGTTACGATGAACCATATTTCTGTAGGTTACTTGGTGTAATTTCTATTTCAAGGTTTTAATCAGCCCAAATTCCTTTTCTCTCTCACTCCACATTTCTGCGTAGTTTGTCCGTTATGCATGAGAGGGGAGGTGGGGGGGGGACAGAAATCAGAAAGGATTGTGATGAAAATGTGTACCATATTAAATTCATTTAGAAAACGAGGATTATTAATACGTTTTATCATTATTTTCATACGTCACTAATGATTAATATGTGGAAATTCATCATTGATCTAGAATCAACTGCAGAATATTTATACATGCGTATTATTGCGCGATGGGCGGATCACAATTTGATATACCAATAGTATATATACCACATACATTAAAAAGAACATGGCATTTAAAGTGTAGGTATGAAGCAAATTGATATACCAATACCATTGGTATATCAAATTGTGATCCGCCCATTGCGCAATAATACCAATATATAAACATTCTTTAAACTGCAGGCCTATAGATCAATGATGAATTTCCACTCATTAATCATTAATGACGTATGAAAATAACGATAAAAAGTATTTATAATCCCCGTTTTCTAAATGAATTTAACATGGTACACAATTTCATCGCAATCCTTTCTTTTGTCCGTTCCCCTCTCCCCTATCATCCATAAGTGGCAACATACGCAGAAATATGGAGGAAGAGAGAAAAACAATTTGGGTTGGATGAAAACCTTAAAACTGAACTTGCACCAAGTAACCTACAAGAATATGGTTCGTCGTAACGGTATGTTTACACTTTCATTGGGATCTATCTACAGTGTTTATCATATCAATGATACATAGATGCAATAGCGTGTCGACACTGTAAGTTAAATTTGTCGGCTACGAGGCACACATACTGTAACGTATTTAATGCTTTATTGCTGTTGTTGTTTCTTAAACCTGTTAAAATGTTCTAAAAATCGATTATTATTAATTAAATATGAAAATGCCCAAACGGTACCCCCAACCCCAGCTCTCTCTGTCTCTCTGTCTCTCTCTGTCTCTCTGTCTCTGTCTCTCTCTGTCTCTCTGTCTCTCTCTCTCTCTCTCTCGACCATCGTAGCGAGATACTGGCGAAAATCCAGGAAAATACGAGCCTTGGGGATTTTTGCTTGTGTCATAAGACGATGTCTCTGGATCTATGAATGATGGTTAAGTTAAGACAAACCGTAATATGCATCGCATCTGCAATGTATGGAGGTCCTGGGAGGCCGTGTCTATACAGGGGCTCGAGGCGAATCGGAAATGGGGTGGTGGTACGGAGCCGGCGACCCCACATCCCACCCTTAAATAATGAGCGTAAAACAAATGGAGCGTGTTCTAGACAAGTTCTCTTAAAATAGATACAATCTGCCATCTGGGCCCGCATCATGGGTTCCATTGCATAGATTCTTTGCCTACTGGTTACGCACCCCCTAGCCACCCCCAACATTATTTCTGGATCCACCCCTGCTGTAATGAATACAAGACCCTTAAAGGATCTATACAGGATGCACAGACAATTTGGCTGCATATCGAGAATAAATAAAGCTCAGTTCGCCAGTTTATTTAGCCACCCCATTTTTGAAAACAATTTTTTCTCCTTCAAATGTGCTAAGAAGGGACTTGAGAACATAGGTTTGGCCTTTATTATTTGGCCTTTATTAAGAGCTTATTTTATTTAAACGTCTCTCGTATCATAAACTTCCAGACATGAGTATTTCGTAATTAGCATGTTTTTATATATGATGGAGTTAAGCGCTAATACAAAGGGTCGAGTATTAAGGTACAAGGTGTCCTTAGCTAAATTTGATACTCACACGTGTTTTGCTGCGCGTCTGCGTAAGAACGGGTTTGATACAGCGGAGGGATACATGGAAGCCATCAAACCGAGATGTAATCATACACCATATCCAACAAGATATTCCCGCCATCTTGAAACAAAGCACGTACGTATGCAGTTTTATATTTATTGCACACGCTGGTTTTATTATTAGCTTTTTAAATTAGTTTCATCTGTACAGTTTGAATAAATTTCAAAGCGAATTGGGATTTATACAAGTTGTATTCGTATTTATGTCTATGTGTTCACCGATATAAAAATTCATCGACATCGACTTAATTAATTGACACCAACCTAATGAATCAGCAACCGATGTAAATGTATATCGACACCGACCTAAAGATTCATTACTAGATGCAAGTCTATATCGACAACGACTTAAAGATTCAACACTGGATGTAAGTCTTATCGACACCGACCTAAAGATTCGACAATTGATGACGATCACCAATCTAAAGATTCATCATTGGATATAAGTCTGTATCGAAACAGATCTAAAGATTCATCGTTGGATATAAGTCTATATCGATACCGAACTAAAGTACTAAGAACTAAGTCTATATGAATACCGAACTAAAGATTCATCGATACAGACCTAAAGATTCGTCACTGGATGCAAGTCTATATCTACACCGACCTAAAGAGTCAACACTGGGTGAAAGTCTATATATTGACACCACCTAAAGATAGGTGTGTGTGTGTGTGTGTGTGTGTGTGTGTGTGTGTGTGTGTGTGTGTGTGGATATTTAACGCCATATCGCTACGATGTCTGCACTGTGCCAGTTTATAGTGATGTCTAGTTCTGGGGCATCATGACACAGACATGTGTCATCATATCCTACCCAGTCACATTATCCTTCACCAGTCCTAACACCAACCTCATGATGCTGAACGCCAAGCGAGGAAGCTGTTACTAACCATTTTTATAAGTCTTTCGTATGATTCGGCCGGGGTTCAAACCCGCCACTCCCGCATCCGAGGCGGATGCTCTAACCACTTGGGCCACCGGAGCGGTCACCTAAAGATCAATAACTGGACTTAAGTCTTTGCAGCTTAATGCTAAGCATTTTTCACCTGTCCAAGACAAAACATGCTTGTTAAACAAAAATACCCCCCCCCCCCACAAAAAAAAAAAAAAAATATTGGGATAACTTTTCAAAATTGAGAATTCTTTTAATCCAAAGTTTAAGTTTTAACGGCTACGAACAGGCCTTGGACAAATCACCAATACTGCACCCGGGTACAATATGCAGTCAAACAAAAGAACTTGAATCTACTGAACATAACGGCTGGAGAGCTGAGATCAAGTTAAAGAAAGATGGTATTAGAGAAATCGTATAGTTTAATTGTGCAGAACAGGGTTTAGGTAAGGTGGGGGAAACAGAGGATGGTTAACATACCATCTTGAATAGCGTAACACGTGCATCCATCAAGTAATAGTATACACCCTGATCAACTGTTGCATGATGAAACAGAAAATCAGGGTCTTTGCTGTTTGTATACTTATGATATCTCGCAAAATAAGAAAAAGTGTAAGTTTTTAACCAACTCGCATATTAACGTATTCAGTTACATTCTCACAGAATAATCAGTTTTGTGTAAATATATTATTTTTGTATTGATATTTTGTTCTTATGATAAGATGCATGTAAGAGTAACCGGATGGAATGTAGTAAGAATCATCAGTCAGGAATGCAGTGCATATATTCTACTTACTGATATATGATTGAAGTGAACTGAATTTAAATAAAGTGAATTTAAAGGGACAGTTTATCGTCATTTCACTCTGATCAATATACCTGGATGACCTTGAAAAAAAAACAAACAGACCTGTCAGGTTCAATTCAAATCAGACAGAACATTTTGTCTAATCCAATTCTGGTCCTCTGAAAAGGTCACGGGTATGTATTGTTTACTCAGTATTTCAAGGGACTCCGTCTGTTACTCTGAAAGTGTCGCAGGCGTGTATTGTTTTACTCCGTATTTTAAAAGAATAGGGTCTACATTGATCTGCAATATGTGAAAGCAGATCTGGGTGAAAAGTGCTCACACAAGGGTCCACGATATGCCATAACAAACAGAGTAGTCTAACTTGCTGGTCAGTTAGAAACGAATATCAAATTAGCTGACCAATGGGTTGCAATAAAGAAGATGGATGGGTCATTTGGTGTCCAGGAGAAGTCAGAGATACAATATTTAACGTCGTTTTCAAACCGGTCCCTTACTGACGCCCACCCACTCATTACAAAGTGTCAGCACGTGTCCTTTCTAACTCTTTTCTTTTTACACACTAAGAACACAATATCCAGTTTCAATCGTAGGAACACGCGCTATTTTTTTTTTTAAATTTCCCTGAAAAATCAGCCAAAACTCGCGCAATATAAATGTTGAGTTGTCGGATAGACCCCGAGTAGTATGATGTAATAAAGTAACAGAGACTACGATACAGACATCCAAAAAATGACAAATCTTACCCTTCAGTGCAGCAATACTTTATCAAGGAGTTTAAATTCTTCCCTGGGATCTGCATGCATCTGCTGCAGTTCTGTGCTGCATTTCTGTGCTGCATTCCAGAACCCTACACCGCTCTTTAATCAAATATTTTGATTTCACTGAGCCGTTTCTGTTTTAAAAACAACAACCTCTAGATTACAGTGCTAGTATTAGAACTGCTTTTAGTCAGTTGGGGCCCACAGGGCAGATTAATGTGAAACATAGCTTTTAACTGTGCTTAGAATCACAGGGGAGATTGTCGTATATAATTTCGTTGTATTGTGACAATAATAAATGCTCAACGAAAGCAGCAGGGCTGTGAGGGGGTGTGGGGGTGTGTGATTTGGATTTTTAACGTGGCTTTAACAATTTTTCAGTCATATCGCTACGATATCTGCAGTGTGGCAGCTTATAGTGATGTCTAGCAATAGGGCATCATGCCGCAGATATGCAGCATGATGTCCCACCCAGTCACATTATCCTGATACCAGGCCGACCAGTCCTATCACTAACCTCTTAATTCTGAGCGCCTAGCGAGGCAGCTTTAAGTACCATTTTATAAGTCTTTGATATGGCTCTGCCCGGGTTCGAACCAGCTACCTCCCGCATCCGAGGCATAAGCTCTAACCACTAGGCCACCGGAGCAGTCTGTGAGACTGTGAGGGGATTCAAATTGTGTTAGTCCAATTCTTAGTCCAAAGTACAAATTAAGTAGATTTGGGTTTCCGATGCAAACTATTTGCACTCTGATTCAGGAGATTTGGGTTTCCGATGCATGAGGTTGGGTTTCCAATGCAGGAGATTTGGGTTTCCCAAAGCATAAATTTGGGTTTCCAATGTAGGAGGTTTGGGTTTCCAATGCAGGAGATTTTGGTTTCCAATGCAGGATGTTGCGTTTTCAGTGCTGGAGATTTGCACTACATTGCAGAAGTTTGCGCTCTAATGCAGGAGATTTATGTTTCCCGTGCAGGAGGTTGGGTTTTCGGTGCTGGAGGTTGCATGCTTGAGATCTATTATCGACATATTTTGTATCACAATTTTGCTCACCTAAATTTTATGTCTGTTCGCATTTTTTAAGTATTACAAAATAGAAGAAGGAATGAGAAATATGAAAGAAAAGTTTTTGAAGATGTTTTTCAGTTTCTTATGAAAAAATGATGAACAATTGTCAGATATGGAGAAAAATCTTTAAATATGGAAATTTCTCATGCTTCTATAATAATATGTGCAAAAAAAAAATCTGCACGACCTGTAAAATTGACTCACACTATATTCCCTACGTTTAGGTGGCAGGAGGCAATTTCACGTATTGGCCCCTGGAGAATTTCTTAACTTAAGGGTATGATATGACTTTTTGAGCTATTATTGTGTAATAGTTAAAGATACGGACATATTTGTGAATTTGATCTTTCCGGCTTGTGTTGTTCTTGAAACTGATGTGAGGCATGTACACATCATGTAGTCACTACACAGTATGTAGCCAGTGAAATACCCATAGTCGGCTAGGAAGCAGAGCTAGCTACTTATAGCAGTAGACACATTGGTTCAAGGCAAGTAGAATATCTCAAAAACTGATTGGATGACAACTATTTTGAATAGCATCAAACTATTAAGTACATACTATTTTTCAAAATTATCACCCAGGGAAAGGGCTTGTGTTTGCACTATGAGCACCACGTGTTCTCAAATATGGCTTTCGGACATGAAAAATGAACGTATAAATTTAGGGGTGTGGTGCATCAACTTTTTATTCTATGACTTTCCATTGACTTGTCAGATCATGTGAATGATATTCTTATGTGTTCCTTTATTATACCTATAAAAGATATGGACCTTTTTGACCTCACTCGTGTATTTTATTTTTTATGAATTTTTAATTAGGCTGGTGTATGCAACATTAAATTTGTGCATAACAACTGTCCCCTGCCCCCTTACTGATAATGTCAATTACAGCCCGCATTACCTCCCTTGATTTATTCTTAGTTTGCAGTTTATGTAACGCCATTTCAAACAAATAATCGCGAGCGCGCGCGCGCGCGCACGTGTGTGTGTGTGTGTGTGTGTGTGTGTGTGTAAATCACCAGCCAATGGTCGTCAGGGGCTGGCAATGCTAGTCACCACATTGATTATTGTCTGTTTTTGTTTTCCTATGCGGAAGTCAAAACAGATTCCAGTCAAAAGTGTCATCAGTCTTTAGATTTTTATGAATGAAATTACTGCATTATATACAATTACATTTACATATAGAAATAACTGTAGAAAATGAAAGAGCAGAGTGAGTTAAATTAAACATGGTAAAATACGAATATATAATTTCAATACATTGATTTGAAACAACGATCCGAGCGAAAGGAGATCCAAATATCGATCTAAAATACAGACTGGTTTCTCGTCGTCATTTTGACTATGGTAGTTGTCACAGAGTCACAGACAAACCAGTGTTCAAGCTGTCATAAATGTGACAAACATTACCGAACGTTTCCAAAACATTTTTTTTTTTTAATCTGAGTTCACAAAAACAACGAATTTGTATAACCTATTTTACGAAAACCTGTTGAATATTTGGATGCCAGTCAGTCTATAGAAGAAATTTTTTTTTAGTAATTTCACTTGATTTAATGAATGTGCACATGCCATACCTCAGTAATTCTCCATGACGCCGTGCATTGTCAGTTAATGCACTGTATGCGCATTGTTCTATACTAATGTAAAGACATCTGTGCTCTAAAGGCTTTGCTTCTGTTCTTGCCTTTCGGTTTGAGTCAGTTGTGTGTGTGTGTGTGTGTGTGTGTGTGTGTGTGTGTGTGTAATTTTGCATGATATTTGCAACAAAATAAGATATTTATTAAGATATCGGTTGTGCATTTTCCATTTTCTTTCTATATGTGATTCAACATTTCTTTGAATGTATTTTTGACAATTGTAAATAAAATCTACCAAAATTAATAAATTCAAAACTACTATTACAACTGTTTTAGCTTACGTTTTATTAGTACGCATATGAAAAAACAGAAAAGGTTTCACGCAGTTTTGCTGCAGTTTTTTTTTTGTGCAGTATAAAGTTACTGTAACATTGTTTTATTTTAAATTTGTAAAGGAAGAAAGGTGAAGAAATATGGATATATGGAATATAATTTGCACCACTGGGAAGTGTATGAAATATGCTATGTGAATACAAAACATTCTAAAGTTTCAATCAAGGTTGTTAAAAGCTATAAAATCACAAATCATTCAAAGCGTCGGATAAAGATTTGGACACAATTTAGTCATATATTACGGGAGCAAATGAGACAGAAGGAATGAAGATAATGAAATTGAAGAAGGAGCCGGTGCGGTTGAAAAAAATTGAAAATAAATCCTCATGTTTGAAAGGGTATTCACGCACTTTCATTCTAATCTTTGGTTTAAATTATTAATAAAAGAAAATTATGAACAGCAAATATCAAGTAGAAAATGGCAAAATGGCATTAGAAGATAAGTGATGACATTTAAACCTGGGGGGTGGGGGGAGGTGTAGAGGAGAAGGTACTGCGAAGGAATTTACCATCGCAAAGGAGTTACCCTTATTTTGTAGAGCTATTCTCTATAAAGTTTTCGAGAAATAGATATCTCCCCCCCCCAAAAAAAAAGCAGCGATTTCTATAATGCATTGAAGTGCGCAACATTTCACAGATGTATCACTGGTTTGTTGTAAAACAAAATTAAATGGACTAAAAACGACTATTACTTAACCAAAGGTCCCTATGCATTTCTAGGTCCCTATGCATTTCTATGCAGTAAAGCAATCGGTTTTCTTCTTCAGATCAAAACTACAAACAATAACTCTTCGAAAATAAACTGGAGCTTTTTTAGATGTAAAAATTATTGGTCTGTAGGGTTTTCTGTCTATCATCAATGCTCTTTTATTATTACACCGCTCATGTGGCCTAAGTGGTTACAATGTCTGCCTCGGATGCGAGAGGACGCGGGTTCGAACCCCGGCCAAGTCATACCACAGACTTATAAAACTGGTACTAGCAGATGCTCCGCTTGGCGCTCAGCATTAAGAGGTTAGTGTTGGGACTGGTCGACCTGGTGTCAGGATAATGTGACTGGGTGGGACTTCATGTCTGTGGGGATTGTTATGGTTGGGATGGTGTGCTCCCAATGTTTTATTTAAACTATAATAGAAGTCCCACCCAGGCTCTATTTTGTTAGAAGTTAAATTTAGTGAAAGATAGATGTAAAGCTCCCAGCCCCCAGTCAGCAATGCCGACGGTTAGATGGTTAAATATACAAAAAGGCTGAAATTCAATGAATAACAATTTAATAACAATTCAATAATCAAATGACTCAAATTTCCAATTACATTCCTTCCGCTCGAACCTTTAATAAGCCTATTGCATCACTTGATTAGCAGTGTGAGATTGATTTCCACCTGTCCTTGTATTTCTACTCATCTGTTGTATACTTTCTCTCTCCTATTTCTCCCAGTTCCTTCTCCTCTTCCTCCTCGACTTTTCTCCAAATTAATTCTCCTCCTCCTCCACTTCTCTAGACTCCTTCTCCTCATCCTCCACTTTCTCTACCACGCCTACTCTTCTGTCGACTTCGACTGTCTCGGCTACAGCCTCAATTCCGTCTCCAACTCTTGAAGATTCGGGACCCAATGGAACCCGAAGTTCTGTGTCCCCTAAAAAGCTTCCTGTGAAAACACAAGGACAGTACAATCTTTTCCTGAGCCCTCTCTTCTCACACTACACACAGCCTCTCATCAGATAACGGCTATTAAATTTATTCGGTCACGCATTCGTTCACATCTTGTATGGTTAAAAAAAAGTCATAATACAGCACGGTATCAATTACTTCTTATACATACATCAATAAATTACGTCACATCAATACATATTCCTAATCCCGTTATACTACACAATATCACAATAATCAGACACATTTCTTTACCTTAAAACTCATGCAAAGTACGCAAATATTCAAAATATCCATGCTCTGATATATTCATACGTCCATAGTAACTAATGTTACATACATCAACCATTCCAAATTCACAATTCAAGCATGTGTAAATTCTAACATAAGGCATTAATAAATGCGCTAGTTTACTATGAAGTAACCTAATAGCGAATTACAAAATTAATTCTGACCACAAGCTAACAGTCTACATAATTCCGCCTCACATTTAACAATTCTCAAGCCCATGTCTCAAATACGCATGTAAATGAAACACTACAAAGGTAATTCTACATACTAAACGATCCTGGTAATTAAGTATACATACTACAGATAATTACAATTATGACGCCGTAATATTCTGCAAAAATCGAGCAGATAACTTACTGACCTTTTCGAAGCTTTGTCTTTCCTTAGAATCTACCTCTAAGTTTTGCCGCCAAATTACGAGTGGCTTCGTTCCCGGAGTAACCCTATTGATCTGCAATCCCTCTAGGCGAATACTGCATTTTCTCTTACGCGTCTGAAGTATAATTTGGGTCGGAATTGTAATCACACCCTCTATCTCAATTCCGACTGGATATCGCTGTGAACCGATCCAATCAAACTTAGCGGACAATGTCCCTCTCACTGTTTGTCAACGTGGGGATGGATGAGAACACACCCCGCTCATCCCGCGGGCTTCCCTTTGATCTTTGGATTAAGCTTTAGCACATAGGGATGATAACTACAAGCCTTTGTTTAGATGGTACCATCTATCGTCTTTTGCCGATTCAAGTTTCCGGTCTCCGGCCGGTTATGAAACCTTGCGTAAGAGATTAACACTAGCCCGCGGCAATCTTTAGACATCAAACACATGGCCGTGGTAATATTCCCAAGACAGGTAGATTATAGCTTATACATGACTTAATGGATGGGGCTTAGCAAACATGACAATGCCCCATTTCTAGACATCATTATAAACTGACACACTGCAGACTGTGATGACTGAACAATTGTTAAAGCTACGTTAAAAATGCAAATCACACACACTCACACATCTTTTATTAAATCCATAGGATTTGCTATCATCAATTTTGTTTAACAACAATCAAAGGAATAAGTAACCTGTTGTGTTTTCACAATTTTCCCCAGCAACTGTTAACATAAATTTACGGGTTTTTTTTGTTTTTTGTTTTTTTT
>JAECUM010023370.1:0-31029 GCA_016617855.1 Megalonaias nervosa
AAGAGCTGATAACTTTTTTTACATTTTATATATTTGGTAATTCATTCATTGCACTTTCAGAAGCTGGTATTGTCTAGTCTGGCAAAATTCATTTTCCCTATTTTAATAGCTGCTAAGGATAGTGTCCTTTAGACAAATTCAGGTTGACTTTTGGAGCACAAGGGAGCAGTCATTTTAGTTATCAGTGTGCTAAGATCATTTAAAATTTCCAAAAGTACAATATCCAAAGAAATGTCAGTCACATTACATCAAAGTAGCATAAAGGTATGCCAACATTCTCTCCACTGTGCATGTTTTAAATGCAAACAACTTCAACTTACATAAGTCACTCTCTCAAAAGTACATAATAACTGGTGAGCGCCCCCTAAGCAATGTTTCTAGCAATATTACATTCCTGATACACAATGTTTATAGTAGTATTACTATTGCTTCCTGTTACACAATGTTTATAGCAGTATTACTATTAATTCCTGTTACACAATGTTTATAGCAGTATTACTATTGCTTCCTGATAAGCAATGTTTATAGCAGTATTACTATCCTGATACACAATGTTGATAGAAGTATTACTATTGCTTCCTGTTACACAATGTTTATAGTGGTATTACTATTGCTTCCTGATACACAATGTTTATAGCAGTATTACTATTGCTTCCTGTTACACAATGTTTATAGCAGTATTACTATTGCTTCCTGACAAGTAATGTTTATAGCAGTATTACTATTCAGATACACAATGTTTATAGCAGTATTACTATTGCTTCCTGATAAGCAATGTTTATAGCAGTATTACTATCCTGATACACAATGTTTATAGCAGTATTACTATTGCTTCCTGTTACACAATGTTTATAGCAGTATTACTATTGCTTCCTGAAACACAATGTTTATAGCAGTATTACTATTGTTTCCTGTTACACAATGTTGATAGCAGTATTACTATTGCTTCCTGATAGCAGTATTACTATCCAGATACACAATGTTTATAGCAGTATTACTATTGCTTCCTGATACACAATGTTTATAGCAGTATTACTATTGTTTCCTGATACACAATGTTTATAGCAGTATTACTAATACTTCCTGTTACACAATGTTTATAGCAGTATTACTGCTGCTTCCTGATACACAATGTTTATAGCAGTATTACTATTGCTTCCTGATGAGCAATGTTTATAGCAGTATTACTATCCTGATACACAATGTTTATAGCAGTATTACTATTGCGTCCTGTTACACAATGTTTATAGCAATATTACTATTCCTTCCTGTTACACAATGTTGATAGCAATACTACTGTTCCTTCTGGATAAAAACATGCACAATGGAACAATGATTGCTTTCAGTCTCTTAAAATGTCAGGCAGCAGCAATCAGTGTGCAAAGTTTAATAAAAAAAAACCCCAGAAATTAAAGTGACCTGGTATGTACCGAGAGCAAAACATACTTTTAATACCTCATACCTAATTCCATGTTCTGGCCAACTGGTATTGTAGTTTCTAATAGTTAATGATACAAAAACAGTCTTGAACATATTGTTATATAATGACAGTAATTTCTGAATAGACCCCACCCCTTTTTCTTTCCAAAGAGGGTATTGTTACATCTTCTTTGCAGTTCTGAAGGTCAACAATAATTTATCAACATAAATGTTATTAAATTTTCAACAGATATCAGTAAAAAAACAAACAAAAAAAAAATTTCGACAAAGTTATGATTTTTTTTCAAAAGGTAACAGCTTCAAGTCTGATGGTCTATGAAATGTGTTCATGATACCTAATGATTCTTTTATGAAACATGTACTTTGCTATAAACATATCCTGACACTGAATTTTTTGAAGAAACATTGACTAAGGAAACAACATTTGCTGAAATTAACATTTGTGACAAGGGTCTCTAGACCAACCGAAAATTTACAGTTTGGCAGTTTGTAATGCAGATATAGAAATGAGTGTGGTTAAACATCAATAAAAAAACTAAGGAAAGCTGACCAGTTGTACTTATATTATTTACTCTTTCTAGAATTACTAGTTGCCTCCTACCATACACCATCTTGATATGAATTTATTTTGAATCCAAATGGCATCTGTATATTTGATTGAGTTGGCTGTCAGCACATCCTCAATTTGTAAAAGTGTAAAGTGACCTAAAGTACACGCCACTCTTTATCCATGAACATACATGCAAAGCATGGAGGGGGGTGGTTTATGTTCAATTTAACCTGCCTTAAAGGTTATCTTCATTAAGAAATAACCCTTCTGAGGCAGCAACAGTTTGAAAGTCCCTACAAATAAATCTGAGAAGAAATTAACCTGTATTGTGCTGATTTTTCTCATTCTCTGAGGTGACTGTTTAAGACTGGTTTAGAACCTGTTTGCAACCCTAAACATATTTTGGGAGTTGGAGGCCACCTTAGTATAATGGAGAAAACCAAGAGTACCCACAATTCCAGGGAGACCACTGTGACATGAAAAGAAAAATAAACACTTTAGATGTACATTTTCCATGCCTTTTGCTATGCTTGAAACCAGGGGGATATCAATCTGCAGTCTATTGCAGTCCAGTCAGAGAACAAAATCTTTCAATGTCTTAGCCACTGAGGCATGCAAATAGTTCTCATCACATGACAATGTTTCATTTGCACCTCTTGAAGTAATTGCTTAAAATGTGCTTATAATTTTTGTCAGAATATTAAACATGAATTGTTGTAACTGATTTTATCTTTTAGTTTGTTCTATATCTTAATTGCTACAAGCAGATGTTAACTGATAGAGGTTTGCAATATTTTTCTTTTAAAGACAGGCTTCTGGGTGGCAGAGTAATCTAAGGTGCTCACCATTACAGATCACTCACACATCTGCAAGTCTCAACTTGACTAATGCCAGTAGCTTCCTGTGGGTCAGTGGTTCATCCTCCATCAAATGTACTGGCTGCCATATGTAGCCTATCATGTACTAAAATGTGGTATTAAAACCCACAAAACCAAACCAATCCCTTAAAGACAAGAAAGTCCAAGGAATTTTGTGTCCCATTTTTTTTTATATACATGTCTGTTTTCAATTGCTGAGTGTCTGAGGAGAGGGAAAACTGCATGAATATAAAATGGCATTATCTGCTGATTCCACAGTCCCAAGTATGGTGAATTTTCATTCCTGGTTCAAGAATTACACCTGCACAGAAAACTTTTTCTTGAAATGAAAAGGGTAGAATGTCATTTTTCTACATTCCAGGGATGACAGCTGTCCCACCCAGGTTTTAGAACTTGCAACCATACAGAATAAAAAAAAATAACCAAAAACTTAAACAAGACTTTCAAATGACCTTGACCATGCCTATGGGTAAATGGGAGAGTGGAGTGAATGGATATTGAACATTATAGCCTTTTGAGTCTTTAATCTAAATATGGCAATAGTCTCTTCCAAGGTTTGTAACCATGACCATGCAGAAAACTTTTAAGTTAATAAAAAGCGTAAGCTAAGAATTTCAAACGACTCTGACTTTGCCTGGGGGTTTGGAGGTGGGTTGGGATGAATTGACATAAAAAGGCAGAACTTTCTGGTTCTACAGTCCAAGCATAACAGCTATTTCTCCCAGTTGGGAACATGTAACCATATAGAAACAGGGACAATCTAAGTAGGTGGTGTTTCTGGTGAAACAAGTTGAGCATAGATCTTGTCTGTGCTATAAAGCAGGTAAGACACTGTCCCCAAAATCATGATATAAACCATAGGTCTTGGCAAACTTTTCTCACCATAAAGATATCAAGGAAATAAATATTAGTAATGAAGCATTGACTTGAACATTAATGAAACAAACTATATTATATATGTTATTTTGCATGCGGTCTGCACATCTTGATATGTACGGTACAGCAGGCTATGTTTTGATATATATGGTACAGCTGGCTAGCTCTAGTACTGTGGCATGCACATGTCTTGACATGTATGGTACAGCAGGCTAGCTGTAGTATTGTATGGTACAGCAGGCTAGCTCTAATACTGTGGCATGCATTTGCCTTAACATGTATGGTAATGCAGGCTAGCTCTAGTATTGTAGCATGCACACGCCTTGATATGTATGGTACAGCAGGCTAGCTCTAGTACTGTAGCATGGACATGCTTTGATATGTACGGTACAGTAGGCTAGCTCTAGTACTGTAACATGGACATGCCTTGATATGTATGGTACAGCAGGCTAGCTCTAGTACTGTAGCATGGACATGCCTTGATATGTACAGTACAGCAGGCTAGCTCTAGTACAGCTAGTAGTATAATGCATCTAGAGTAATACATCAAGGCCAAAAACAGTGTCCACCCAATGACACTCCTGTTGGTACTGTAATACACAGAAGCCACAAACAAAAAGAGTCCACCCAATGAGACTTGTGTGTACTGTTAATACTGTTTTAACAATGTTCTTATATATGTATCAGCTCTGCAAATGGTGGGGGGTAGAGGAGGGGTATCTTTTAAGAAAAACAATTTACTTCAAGTATTTACTCCAAAAATGAAACAGAGCTATGAAAACCGCTATTACACCAGAAAGATTTGATGATAAAAACTGAGCTACTAGACCAAAATGACTTGAAGATAAAAGCTGTAGGACCAGACTGACTTGAAGATAAAAACAGCTATAAGACAAGAATGATTTGATGATAAAAACTGAGCCATAAGACCAGAAGGACTTGAAGATAAAAACTGAGCTATAAGACCAGACTGACTTGAAGATAAAAATAGTTATAAGAGCAGAATGATTTGATGATATAAGCTGAGCTATAAGACCAGAATGACTTGAAGATAAAAACAAAGCAATAAGACCAGACTGACTTGAAGAGAAAAACAGCAATAAGACCAGACTGATGAAACGAGAAAAAGAGATTAAGACCAGACTGACTACTTCTTGAAAATACAAAAGTTGAAGATAAAAACGGGTGGGTCAGAATAGGCATTTGCATTACACAGGAAGTATTCTTCACTCAAAAACACCAACTGTACTATCAAAAATTACAATATACCATGATTGTAATAAAAAAATGTTTTATGGAGTATTTGGTGTCACTTATATTCAAGATGGATTTATTTGATCTCCAGTTTTGTAACAACTGATATAATGTCAGTGGCAATAGTTCTATCTTTTCTCAATATTTACCTATTTATCTATGCCAGATGTCATAATCTCTATGTACATATACAGCCTCTAACCATTCATTCCATGTCAAAACAAGGCTGAACACAGGTACATATATCAGGTAACATGGCAGGTAGTGATAAACAATGACAGCATGATTCTGGAAAGAAATTTAATGTTAAAAATGCATTCCTATAAACTGTTGTTTGCCAAAAAGGGGGTTGCTTGGCAAATTTTCTTTTCTGATTTCCAAGCTGTGAAAGTTTGTTTTTCATTTGGAATGGTCACAGCAAAAAATTGGCTTATGCCCAGAATATTTAGGCTTTGATGCTTATTAATTAATTTGGCAGGAAGAACAAGTCATCATTATCCATTCAGCATCCCTGAGTCAGTGTGTGATATACGTGTAAAGTCATTAATATTTACTAAGTAACCCGAACCAGTGTGAGATATGAAGATGACACTATTTAACATTGTATATCTTGACATCAAAATCACTTGCCAATGAGCATGGCTGAAGTTAATGGTACACCCTGACATCAAAATCACTGACCCATTTGCAAGGCTGAAGTCAATGGTACACCCTGACATCAAAATCACTGACCCATGTGCAAAGCTGAAGTCAATGGTACACCTTGACATCAAAATCACTGACCCATGTGCAAGACCGAAGTTAATGGTACACCTTGACATCAAAATCACTGACCCATGTGCAAGGCTGAAGTCAACGGTACATCTCGACATCAAAATCACTGACCCATGTGCAAGGCTGAAGTTAATGGTACACCCTGATATCAAAATCACTGATTGAAGTGCAAGGCTAAGTCAATCATAATCTTGACATCAAAATCACTGACTCATGTGTAAAGCTGAAGTCAATAGTAAATGTGACATTTTTTGTCTTTTCATCACTCAAAGACTGTTTCAGACAAGATGAACCATCATACATCTCGACTTGTTGGTATGTTCAGTAGTTGTTCCATAGGTAAAATGACACAATGTATATTTTTTCACACTGAAACTTGGAAACAGTTTGATATTGACGATGAAAAAGCATTTATACATCATTGCAGGAGAAAGTGTTTGGTACCTAATTCATGGTTCTACTTTGCGGCCAAGGGTAAGTAAACCTTCACTAAAATCTTATCACCAACTGCTAGGCTTCACACACTTGAAAACATTTAGCAAAAGCTTCTTGTCTGGGGTGTGTCTTATCTCTAGTAGTGTACAAGTGATAAATACAAGTTTTCAAGGAACAAAGTGTTTTCCTTGCTAACTTTAAAATTACATAACTTTCATATAAAAATGTCGCAAAAGTCAATACCTTCTTACTCTTAAGCTTCATTCAGTTCTATGAAGGAAATCTCACTAATTAACAAGGAAAGCAAATGTACCTAGAATGACATAAAGCATTAACTACTTTTACTGAATTATTTTTGGACAAAATATAGTTTTAAATGTAACTATCAAACAATTTACTGTATTGCAATTATTTAATAAGTTTTTTATCCAGAATTAATTTTTGCTTCTGTTTCTTCTTCCTGCTGTAAGTCTGTTTCTTTTCTCTTCCTTTCTTAGATGTCGGATCCAATGTGGCTTTGTTTTGAGAAACCGTCATCTTATTACTCAACAGCATTTCTTGAGCAGGCTGTTTTGTTGTCGACTGTATGGAATCAGAAAGACCAGTGATAAATAAAGACTTTGTATTCAAAAACTTGTTGACATATTTCTTTGCTTTTGTCATTATTATAGAAAGTTCTTCATCTTTTCTAGCTTTCACAGCCTTTAGCGTCTTACAATAAAATCCAATCTTTTTCTTGAACTGCATTCTGTCCGCTTTACTCATGGAAATCTGGAAATTCTGCAGATTGACATCATCATTTTTCTTGACTTTTAACTGTTTGTATAAATTCTTTAACTCTGTCACTTCAAGACTTTCAACCAGTCTTTTTCTTTTCTTGTTCTTGTTCTCAGCAGCATCAGATGTAACACAAAGGATGTTTCCACTGTGTCCACACTTCTCAAATTTTGCACTCTTTGTGCCCTTTGGTCTTTTCATTGAACTTGCCTTTGTCTGAGAGGACTTTTCTATTGTGTCACCATAATAACTTAAATGGGATGGTGTCTTTTCTTCCCCCATCTCTAAGGCATTTTCCAATTGATACTCATCTCTACCGCTACTGGGAAAAGTATCCTTCCTCAAATCTACACAATTCTGGCTATGAAAAAGATCTGTCATAAGTTTTCTCCCAAGTTCAAGATACTCTTTCCTTCTTTGTAAGTACTGTGTGGTTTTTTTCTTGTAAATTTTGATTTTCTTGCGACATTTTTTGAACTGTTCAGTACTAATGTAATATTTGTCAAGACACGGTTTCAGTTTCCTGAGAAGGGCCAGAAAGTTACCTATCTTTTTGGAGTGACTGATCTTGTCAATAATTTGATCAACCTCCAAAGGAACATGTACTTGTTTTCTATCTTTAGCAGAATGCAAACTTGTATCACAGGCTATCATTGGTTCCTCATCACAAGTACTACAATCATTTGTAATGTGTTCTTCTATTGGACATTCATAATCTCTGTCCAGAGCTCCTGTATTCTCTCTTGCTGAAGGGTTTGATGATGGAGTCCATATCTGTGGACCTGCTGAAGGGTTTGATGATGGAGTCCATATCTGTGGACTTGCTGAAGGGTTTGATGGTGGAGTCCATATCTGTGGACTATGATTATCTGATGTAGTTGTGATTTTCCTTTTCCTTTTCCTTTGTTTTAACTTTCCTCGACAGACTAGTTCTACAATGGAAATGGTATTTAGATTATACATTGATAATTACTGTGATAGTAGTATACAGAATATCCAAAAGTGAGTTTTTAAAACTCTCAAGGTGTCAAAAAAATCATTCAAATGGACTGATGCTCTACTGAACAAAACAAAAATGTGTTGGAAGTCTGTATGTTCCTGTAGCTTTTCTAATTGCCAAGTATTTAAATCATCTCTGACATTCCTGAGAAACCCCAAAATACTAATCTTATGTGTTGAAGATCAGTGAACTTGTCTCAGTTACTGCATTCTAATTTTGGTGTAATCCATAATTATTTTTGAAAAAACCCCGACAAAAAACAAATTATTAGCCTGGCACCATTCAAAGTATTCTTCAAAAATATTTTCAAATTTGGTTTGATAAAGTTTCATTCATACTTTAAAATGAACTAGACATCAGAGAAAACCCACTGATGACATGACCATTCATTTGGAAGAAGTGGCAAAAACAAGATTTTAAAGATAACAACTGTGGCAGGTTTAATGAATGTCTGAATGGCACCATTTTCACTTATGACCAACTAGGCATCATAAGAAGTTGTTTAGTAAAAACCTCATGTTAATATGACCATCTATTCAGGAGAAGTAATGATAACCAAATATACTGGCAACCATGCACTGCCTATCATCTATTGAAAAATGATGTTAAACCCTGACAAAATCAAACAAAATCATGGCAATATTGGTATTCATTCAAGAGAAGCAATACTATTTTCATGACGGTCATTGTAGCAGCTATACTTGCTATCAGATCAGTGCCATTTTCATTTACAACCAACCAGACATCATAAAAATTCTTCTGGTAAAACTCCCTTGGCAATATTTTCATTCAAGCGAAGTAGCTGTAACAAGATTTTCAATATGGCTACTGTGGTGACCATACTGGATATCAGATCAGCACCATTTTCATTTGGGACCAACTAGACATCGTAAGAAGTCTTTTGATGAAAACCCCAGGTCAGTGTAACTTTCCATTCAGGAAAAGCAGCAACATGATTTTCAAGATCACTACTGTCATGGCTATGCTGTACATCAGATTGGCACTTTCTTTATACTAGATCAACAAGACAACAGAAAAAGTCTTTTTTGTGAAAACCCTATGTTGATTTGACCATCCATTCAGGAGTAGGAAGAACAAGACCTTCAAGATGGCCACTGTGGTAGACATCCTGGATATCTGAGAGGCACCATTGTCATTTAGGACCAACTAGACCACAAGATGAATGAGTTTTTTATAATGTTTCATGGCATTCCTCCAAGCAATGAAGAAGGAGTGGCAATAACAAACTTATGCTAATGGATGGACAAACAACAGAAAAAAGACCATCTCATAAGCTCTTCTGGTCTCTGTCTAATGGTGCTAAAAATCAAAGAGATAAAGAGTTGTCAATATGTACATCTTTAGATGATGATCATAGTACCAAGTTTCACAGTGATCCATAAAAAGACAAGCTGCAAGACAAACTGCACTAACGATATTATGCCATACACTGCACTAATGATATTATGCCATACACTGCACTAACGATATTATGCCATACACTGCACTAATGATATTATGCCATACACTAATGCACTAATGATATTATGTCATACACTGCACTAATGATGATAAGCCATACACTACATTAAAATACAAGACAAACAGAGCAATAACTCCAACAAAAATTGCAGGAGCAAAGTGTGCAGCACGTAATGTTTACCAAGTTTCATTGCAATCCATCAAAAACTTCAGGACTAGTTGTGCTAATAGCTAATTATGGATTTAGTTTGATCCAGGATGCTGTTGTGTGTGTGTATATATATATATACACATATATATATATATATATATATATATATATATATATATATATATATATATATATATCTATGAACTTAAACTTAAGGAGAGCATTTAGGGTCTAAACATAAGCAAAAATGTAATCTTTGAAGTATATCAGCTAGACATCATAAAAAGTTTTTCGATGAAAACCCCACATCGATTATATATATATATATATATATATATATATATGAGATCTGCAACTGGCTGCTGGATATTTTGTTATCAAAAGATCTTGGCAACATCACATGGTAGTGTGATCAAGTGAGAGCACCAAGGGGGCAGCCAATATGCAAGGCTAGAACACATCCTTATATGGCATCTCAAAATTTAATGTTGTTATTTTGTGTTATCTCTTGGATATATCTTTGAGATTTAACACAAAATATAAATGGAACTATCATTTGTGTGTTTCTTTGAAATTCTGCAAGAAAAGGCTTTCATTATGTCAGTATGAGTCCATGGGGAGGGTGTGATACTGACAGTAACATGGGGGGGTAATAAATCAATTGCCTATATTTATCCATTTCTTCATCTTCTATTAAATTAAGTCATATTTATATTTTTTAAAAGCAAAATAAGTTTTCTGCTCATTGCACAAGCTTTAAGAAAGCTGATTTTAATTCTAAGGGCCATATCCAAGGTTTAAACATGAACATAAAATTCTGTCTCTGAAATAACCTGAATCGCTTTTCCATCCCAACTTTCAAACCCATACCAATGGCTCTTTTTTTACGCATGTCTTCATCTTCCATTAAATCGTCATATTCGGAATCATTTTAAAAGATAAATATATCTTCTGGTGATTGCACCAGCTTTAGGAAAGTGCATTTATATTTGAAGTCCAAGGTTTAAACATGAGCATAAAACTGTATCTTTGAAAAAGCTTGAATATTTTGTCAGATACATATAAACTGCTCTACTATATGAATTTCCCCATGTACTATTAAATCAACCCAAACTTATTGTCATGTGAAAGCTAAATAACATTTCAACAGACTGCACAACATTTTTGAAAAAGCTCATTTCAAACTTAAGCCTCTAAACATAAGCAAAAATTCTATCTTTGAAGTAATTCTAATCTACTTTCTGACATGATTGTTCAATATCAACCAGCTGCTATATTTAATGCATTTTCTAATTACTTTTGCAATTAAGTCAGGATTGTTTCATTTATCACGGAAATAAAGCTATTTCAAATATAACAACAGCATCCTAGATCCAACTCAACCATAATTAGCTTTTTTTTAAAAATGTGTCTGATTACTATCCCTAGTAATATTTTAATGGGTCTAATTACTATCTCTACTAATATTTTAATGGGTCTGATTACTATCCCTACTAATATTTTAATGTGTCTGATTACTATCTCTACTAATATTTTAATGGGTCTGATTACTATCCCTACTAATACATTAATTGGTCTGATTACTATCCCAACCAATATTTTAATGGGTCTGATTACTATCCCTACTAATATTTTAATGTGTCTGATTACTATCCCGACCAATATTTTAATGTGTCTGATTACTATCCCACTATTTTAATGTGTCTGATTACTATCCTGACCAATATTTTAATGGGTCTGATTACTATCCCTAATAATATTTTAATGGGTCTGATTACTATCCCTACTAATATTTTAATGGGTCTGATTACTATCCCGACCAATATTTTAATGTCTGATTACTATCCCGACCAATATATTAATGTGTCTGATTACTATCCCGACCAATATTTTAATGTATCTGATTACTATCCCGACCAATATTTGCAATAACAAAAGGAATGATATCTTCATTTCTATTTTTGATTTTACGAAACTTGAATCTTTACAATGAAAAATCAAAAATAGAAATGAAGATATCATTCCTTCTGTTATTGAATATAATCCAAGTTTGCCTAATATAGGTAAAATTGTCAATAAATATTAGGATTTATTAAAATTATCATTTAAAGCAAGTGTTAAATCGTTACACAAAAGCAAACCTACACTTGCTTATAAAAGGCCTAAAAATCTTAAAGATTTCCTAATTAATTCTAAATTAGAAAAAACATTATATAAAAAGGGATCATCAACTAAATGTAATAGACCTAGATGTTCGCACTGTTCTTTTATTAATGAAAATACTTCTTTCAATAGTAATAATACGAAAGAAACTTTTAATATGCATTGTGATACCAATTGTGCAACATCAAATGTTATTTATTTGATCACATGAAAAAAAATTTGGCATCCAATATATTGGACAAACCAGTCAACAAATATCTAAATGTATGAACCAACATAGATCAGACATAAAAAATTATATTGATCAATCATTTTCATCTCATGTTGCCACACATTTTAACAAGAGTTCCCATACTTTGCAAGATTTTTCCTTTCAACCTATTGTTACAGTTGATTCTGAGATGGAACGTCTGCTAAAGGAAACCTATTGGATTCACCATCTTAATACGGTATATCCAAAAGGTCTAAATTCCAAAACACTATATGACATTCATTAATCTAATTTTTTTTTTTTTTTGAATTATGTCCCCTGTTTACAAATAGTTAAGAATAATATTTTTATATTATTCTAATTTACTGAATAACTTAACTAGAGAAAGTATAAACTAATATCATAAAAATAAGTTCAATAATTCCTTAAAAATGAAAGGGCATTTTAAATTAATTCTGAATATATTAATTATTTATAGAATACTTATTTATTTTATGATTGTAAGTATTATGCACACCCCAATTTTTCAATAATTTTTATTATATAATTTGAGTTCTGATAAAATAGCGAACATGCATCAATAATATATCAAGATATTATAAATATGTATTTTATTCAAATGTGTTATACAAAATAAAAATATTAATAAAACTGTTTATCTCTATTTATTCATAAATGTTTATGAGATAATGTTCAATAGAGATTTACGTATCTTTAAGATCCAGTTTTATGTATTTTTATGTCTTAAAATATCATTAATCTGTGCTGTATATGCATATTTCCATGTCAACTATTCATTAAAGACTAAGACAATCAAGTTAAAAATGTAAGTATGACGTCATCTTGTTTATGTCATATTGTTTATATTACTGATCACTTAGAAACACAATATATTTAATGACGTAATCAATGATATTGAATTCAGTTTGAATTCAGTCTGATGAAGCAATAAAGCAAAACCAGTCACATTCTTCGTGTTGGTGTTGTTTATTTTATATATATATATATATATATATATATATATATATATATATATATATGTCTTGAGATAAAAAAATGAAATATATCAGCTGGTAAGAAAATCTCAGCCACCCAGCCAACTAAATGGCCTGTACCTTTTAGTAGATGAATTTTTTATGTGTACAGTAATTGTTGTAAAAGTTGTACTCTAAAAATTGTAACTAAAGTGGGATGAGAAAGAAAAATACGCTAGTAAATAACTTAAAATGTGACTTTTTTCTACTTCTATTTTTAATCTTAAATTTTCCAAAAGTTGGATTTGTTCCAAAATATCTATCACAGCATCCCATTTGGCTGCCATATTGGCATACATAACATGTGTCAGATATGCAATTAAAGGTTCAAAATATAATTATATTTGTAATATTGGAAATTAATTCATAAGAAATCCAACCTTTTTGTAAAAAAAAACAACATAATTTTTGGAATTTATTTGTAAAGAAATATGAAATCATATTTTAAAATATTAAATTCATAACAACCTATTTCTGGAAGTTATACATTCCTTACTTATGGAAACAAATGAAGTACCAGTACAGTGAAAATGTACCAAGGTACACACCACATGTCAAAAAATACAGCAGTAAACCAGTATACCGTGCACCTCTAATAGCCACCATGGTGACCATGTTGAAGGTTAGTCCTTTTCATTTAGTACCAAGTAGACACTATAAGAACTCTCCAGATGAAAATCTCATGTCAAAATCACTTTCCCTTTATTAGTAGCTAAAACAAGATTTTCAAGATGGCCACATATTGAACATCAGATCAGTACCATTTTAATTTAATATCCATAAAACATTTGAAGAAGGCTTTTAGTGATTACCCCATGATTATATGACCATTCATTCAAGAGAAGTAGTGATAATAAGATTTTCAAGCTGGCCATTGTGGCAGCCATATTAGATCCCTGAGTAGCACCATTTTCACTAAGGACCAAGAAGACGTCATACGAAGTCTTTAGGTGAAAGCTCCATGTCAATATGACTTTCCTTCAGGATGAGTGGTGATAAAATATTTTCTAGATGGCTGCTGAGTGGCCATACTGGATGTCAGAATGGCACAATTTAGGACTAAGGAGACATCATAAAAAGCCATTTCATGGAAACCCCCATGCTGATATGACCATCCATTCAGGAGAAGAAGTGATAACAAGATTTTCAAGCTGGCCATTGTGGCAGCCATATTAGATCCCCGAGTAGCACCATTTTCACTTAGGACCAAGAAGACGTCATACGAAGTCTTTAGGTGAAAGCTCCATGTCAATATGACTTTCCTTCAGGATGAGTGGTGATAAAATATTTTCTAGATGGCTGCTGAGTGGCCATACTGGATGTCAGAATGGCACAATTTAGGACTAAGGAGACATCATAAAAAGCCATTTCATGGAAACCCCCATGCTGATATGACCATCCATTCAGGAGAAGAAGTGATAACAAGATTTTCAAGCTGGCCATTGTGGCAGCCATATTAGATCCCTGAGTAGCACCATTTTCACTTAGGACCAAGAAGACATCATACAAAGTCTTTTGGTGAAAGCTCCATGTCAATATGACTTTCCTTCAGGTGGAGTGGCGATAAAAATATTTTCTAGATGGCTGCTGAGTGGCCATACTGGATGTCAGAATGGCACAATTTAGGACCAAGGAGACATCATAAAAAGCCATTTCGTGGAAACCCCATGCTGATAGAAGCAGTAGAAGCAGTGATAAGAAGATTTTCAAGATGGCCACTTTGTGGCACCTATAATGGATGTCAGATCATCACCATGTTCATCTGAGACCAACTGGACATTATAAGAAGCCTTTTGGTAAAAACCCCATATTTATATGACCCTGCAAATAGAAGTGGCAATAACAAGACTTTCAAGATGGCCACTGTGGTGGCCATACTGGACTGCGGATCAGCACCATTTTCATTTAGGACTAACAAGACATAATAAGAAATCTTTCAGTGAAAACTATGTTGATATGACCATCTATTCTGGATGAGTAGTGACAACACAATTTTCAAAATGGCTGCCATGGTGGCAACATCAGATTGGCACAATTTTCATTTAGGACAAAACAGACATCCGAAGAACCCGTTTTCTTAAAACCCCATGTTTGTAAGACAATCCATTCAGGAGTTGTAGCAACAGCAACATTTAAAAGATGGCTGCCATGGTGGCCATAATGGATGTGAGATCAACACCATTTTCATTTACAACCATGTAGACATCATTAAGAAGTCTTTTAGTGAAAACTGTTATGTTGATATGAGCATCCATTCATAAGCAGTAGCAATAAAAAGATTTTCAAGATGGCTGTCATGGCAGCCATATTGGATGTCAGATTGTCACCATTTCTGTTTAAGACCATCTAGACATCATAAATGTCTTTCAGTTAAAACCCCATGTTGGTATAATCTTCCACTGAGGAGCAGTAGTAGCAAAAGCAAGATTTACAAGATGCCTGTTATGATGACTATAATGGACATCAGATCGACACCATTTTCATTTAGGAAAACATAGATATATAAGAAGTCTTCTAGTGAAAACCATATGTTGATATGAACATCTAATTAGGAGGAGTAGCAGAAAAGAAAAGATTTTCAAGATGGCTGTCATGGCAGCCATACTGGATATCAGATTGTCACCATTTTTGTTTAATCACATTTTAATAAGACCATTAATTCAGCAGTCATAGAGATGAGAATTTCAAAATGGCTGCTTTTGGGGTCAAATTTGGTTGTGCATTTTTTCTGAAGTTTGTTCAAAGGTTTTTCTATTTTTAATAACAGTGACCATATTTGGTGGTGGATCAGCATCACTGTTACAAACCTGAAGGTGAATTTAATCTAATTTGGTAAAGTACTGTTTAGTGGTTATGAGAAGAAGTTGTTGAAAGTCTGTCTACGTTTTCTAAAGACCATCATATCTGACAGTGGATTGGCATCACTGGTACAGAATTTAAATGACTTCATGAAAAAATACTTTCAAATTTGAAGCAAATTCTATACTGTGGTTTTTGACAATTCCTGTAATGGTTTATCTAGTTCTAGCAAAGTATCTGATGCCAGACTGACATCATGGATACAAACTTGAAAGGATTTCAAGCCTGGATGCTTTCAGTCAAATTTGGTTAAATTCTGTTGGGCAGTTTATGAAATGCTGTTCTAAGGTTTTTATAATTTTAGTAATTGTGACCCTATTTGATTGTGGATCAGCATCATTTGTTCAAACTGAAGAGTCTAAATGCCTAGATGCTTTTTGCCATTTTTGGATGTAACTGGTTCTGTGGTTTTTGAGGAGCTGAAAACTGCAATCGATGACAATGAACTGACACATGACAGAGACAGGGCTATGCTATCAGCTAACTTGACCTTACAGCCAAGTGAGTATAAAAAAGATGTCAGTATGGACATCAATTCAGGAGAAGTAGCTGTAACAAAATATTTCACATTTAGGGCACAGTGGCATCATTTTCATTTATGACCTACTACATGTGTGTGGATGACACTCATAACTGAACTTGTTTAAGATCTTGATGTATAAACTTACATACCATATCAGACAGGAAATTATGGTCTCTAGAGTGTTCACAAGCTCGACAGCCAATCAGATGCAAGATCACCTCATTAATATTTATGGATAATACTCATAATTTCATCTGAGTTCTTTATGATATAAACTTACATACTAAATCTAATTGAAAAATGATGATGGATGGATGACAGATGATGCATGACTGACAAAAGACCTGTGGGTAAAAATGCCTAAAACAAAATCAAGCATATGCTGATGAACACATTGCAGTGACACTGAAATGCATAGCTATTTCTTGTGAGCCATAATCCTTGTTGTCAATGTTGATGTCTATACTGACAATGACAGGGTCATAACATATTCCTTGCTGTCAGTGTTGATGCCTATACTGACAATGACAGGGTCATAACATATTCCTTGCTGTCAGTGTTGATGCCTATACTGACAATGACAGGGTCATAACATATTCCTTGCTGTCTGTGTTGATGCCTATACTGACAAGGACAGGGTCATACATATTCCTTGCTGTCAATGTTGATGCCTATACTGACAATGCCAAGGTCATATGAATACACAGCAGTGACAATGAAATGCCTTGTTCCTTCTTCTGAGCCATAATCCTTGCTGTATATAACCTGATGCCTATGCTGACAATGCCTGGGTCATATCATAATCCCTGTTATCTTGATGCCTATGCTGACAATGCCATGGTCATAGCATAATCTTTGCTATTTCATGCCTATGCTGACAATGCCATGGTCATAGCTTAATCCTTGCTATCTTGGTGCCTATGCTGACAATGCTAGGGTCATAGCTTAATCCTTGCTATCTTGATGCCTATGCTGACAATGCTAGGGTCATAGCATAAGCTCTCCTGCACTTCATACAGGTGAATTTATAATCAGCATCATATGAGTTACTGAGAAACCTAACTATTATGAATGCCAATGGGACTAGAGAAGCCTAACTGTAACCTAACCATTATGGATACCAGTGGGAATAGAGAAACCTAACATTATGGATGCCACTGATACCTGACTAGAGAAACCTAACCATTATGGATGCCAATGGGACTAGAGATACTTAACCATTATGGATGCCAGCAGGACTCGACTAGAGAAACCTAACCATTATGGATGTCAGTGGACTTAACTAGAGCACTCAGTTCTGAGATGACCATTGATAACTGCTGCTGATGGTACGAGATTAAGTGAAATTGAAACATTATGGATGCCAATGGCGGGGGGGGGGAGGGGGGCCCAGAGTGGCCGAGTGGTCTAAAGTACTCACCGTTACGGATCATTGCCATCTCACCTCTGTCTGCGTGGGTTTGAGTCTCAGGTTTGGCCAATGTGGGTATATGAGAAAGCTTGCCGGTAGCTTCTTGTGGGTCAGTGGTTCTTTCCTGGGTTTTCCCGGGTTCTTCCTCCACCATTAATACTGGCCACCATGTATAGCCTATCTTGTGCTGAAAAATGGCGTTAAACCCTACAACAACAACAACATGGATGCCAAAGGGACTGGACTGAGAACTCAATTCTGAGATGTCCTTGGTTATCAAGACAACAATATGACTTTACTCTATGCCAGGGTCATAGCATAATCCTTGATATATTGATATATTGATGCCTATGCTGACAATGCCAGGGTCATAGCATAATTTTTGCTGTCTTGATGCCTATGCTGACAACGCTAGGGTCATAGCATAATACTTGCTATATTGATGCATATGCTGATAATACCAGGGTCATACCATAATCTTTGTTGTCTATCTTGATGCCCATGCTGACAATGCCATGGTCATAGCATAATCCTTGCTATCTTGATGCCTATGCTGACAATGCCATGGTTATAGCATAGTCCAATCTGTCTATTTTGATGCCTGTGCTGGTAATGCCAGGGCCATAGCATAATCCTTGCCATCTTGATGCCTATGCTGACAATGCCATGGTCACAGCATAATCCTTGCTATCTTGATGCCTACACTGGCAATGCCAGGGTCATAGCATAATCCTTGCTATGTTTATGCCTATGCTGACAAAACCTGGGTCATAGCATAATCATTGCTATCTTGATGCCTATGCTGACAATGTCAGGGTCATAGCATAATCCCTCCCCATACATGTCAACTTATAACCAGCATCTGGATCATCAATGTTACATTGTAGTCCCCTTTATTGTAATATCTTATAATTCTTTTCTTATTTTGTAAGAATTTATTTTGTCCTTTACTTTTATAGTCAAGGTGTAATTCTAAACATTGTCATAAAACCCAAGGAATTTTAAAACCACAAAACTGATGTGATTTCAAGGTGAGAAAACTGAATGTGCAAAACTATTTTTCACTGTGAGTACCACAATGCTGAGTAATATAGATTTTGTTGATCAAGAAAATGCATTTTGCAAATATATGGTTTTTTACTAATGTACAAATAAAATGTAAATGACACTAAGACAGTATTCTACTGTAGACAGCCTAAGCTACATGAGGATTAAGTCTGTCTTCAGAAGTGTTTATTATTTACCTCCAATGTCTTCAAATGTACAAACACTTGACTGTTCAGGCATTGTGAACGGACTGTTGTTTCCTCTTTCATCATGTGTAGTTTTCTGTTTTTCATTATTTGCATCTCTACTTCTCTGCTCTACAGTTTCCTGCATTTGTCTGCAGATCAAGAAGAAAAATATATGTTCAAATGAAATTATGACACACAACTGATTGTACATGTTTTAAAAATACATATCATCAACTACTGTCACAGACCTCCCTCCCCCCCCCCAAAAAAAATATTAAATGGTACATGAATTTGCTATGTGTATATTATTTGTTGTATAAGTTGTAATCTGTTGACTAAGCTTACAATATAGCTGACACCATGTGAAGGACATCATTCTGACAACAGAGAGCTTGTCAATAAAAGAAATTTTCACATGAAAGCCTATAATTTACTAGCTATACTTGTCAGGGAAACTTTGAACGGGATGCTAACACCAGGGCAATATATTTATCAGAGAGGGCTAGTGAAACATTAAACACACATACTCACTACGTGATAAAATATTTAATGGACTGGAGAAATTATCTAAATTTCAAACAGAAATGAAATACTCTCCTGAAAATCTAAGGATGATTCTCAGTCTTACAAACGAATACATGTACTTTACACACTGACATACAGTAGTAAATAACTAAAAAGAAAAATGCCTTTTTTTAATCTGAAATTTTCCAAATGTTGGATTTGGCCCAAATATCTTTCACAAAATCACATTTGGTTATCACTTTGGCATAAGTGACACATATCAAACATGAGATCAATGGATTTTAAATATAATTATATTTGTAACATTCAAAATTAATTTGTGACCAATACAACTCTTTTGTATAATAATAATAATAATAATAATAATAATAATAATAATAATAATAATAATTTTTTAAAATTATTTTGTCATGAAAAATGAAAACATGCTGTTAATATAATTCAACTGTAGTAAGATTATTTGGGCATGTCTGTGCATTCATTGCTAACAGAAACCATTATGGTAATGGTGCAGTAGAAATGTACTGTGGTATGTACTACCAGAAAAAAAATACAGCAGTAAACCGGTATACAGTGCACCTCTAGTACTATGCTATTTCCAGCTTGAATTGCAGTTTCACACTGACGTTTGGTACCAGGAAGAGCATGAAGTAAAAGCTAGGGGAGTCTGATTTTTATATATCTCTACCTCCCACTTTGTGAGCATAAGTTCAATCCTTTCTGAAAGTCATGGTGCGGAACAACAAAACTGGTAGGAGTTGGACTGCATATTCTTTGCCAGTAAGTATGCCAGAACCATATGAGTCAGGAACTCACTCAAGAGGCACAAGAATATGTGAGAGATGGCTAGTTAATTACAGGTACTGGAAAACTCTGGGGAGGAGAAAGCAAATTTTTCAGTAAATTATGTTTCTCTGAGAATACTTACCCAATCACATTATACGCTAACTCATAAATGACAACATGAGGTCAACGATATTATGGTGTAATGTGGTCTTAAATAGACGAAGTCAATAAAGGTGACAAAGTCACTCAATTTGGCACGAACTGTTAAAATAATGTATACAATCTGCAAAAAATTGACTGTCCCATTGAAATTTGGATGGTCCAACACTAAGATGGCTTGGACTGTCAGATGCAAAATGTATGATCATGTATGATGATGACATTTAGAGACTAGAAGCACCATGACATACACATTACTTTTCCCACTGTTTAAAGTGGCAGCCATGTTTGCCAGATGAGAGATGTAAGGTCAACTTGGGCCTCTTGTAACTATTTTCTTTGTCGCTCCAAACATTCATCATCAATGTTTTCTCAATATAATATACAAGTAAATACAACCAACCATTAAGACTGAAATATTAGTTGTTAACTTGACGCAGTTCAAGACCACATATTCCTGTTCTCCAAACATTTTAAACTTAGTCCAAATCATCACCTGGTCACATCCTGCTGCTGCACATCATGTGATGGGATTATCTGTGCCAGCCATGTGGTCAAGTCCTGGGGCAACTCCTCACCCTCTGGTAACTAGATCAATAATAATATTAATAAATATTATACACAACCTGTTTCTCTGTGAAGTATGTGTGAAATCAACAGCTTCTTGTTAAAATGGCACAAGCTATATTATTAAATTTTATGAAGGTGATACCTATAATGATCTTTTCTCTGACAAATTTTAGCCTGTGATTATGCCAATTATGCCAGAAGTTCAGACTAGGTAAAAACGGAAATGACTTTTGTGTCCTTGTTATCATTAACTTGTATTTACCTCTAACTTACATACAAAAAGGCAAAGACAAACCAGAATGACCTGACCATTTAATCTTTCAGTGGAATAATCATAAGAGGACTGCTCTGCTCCAGAAGAAAAGTACAGCAGCACCTACATCTTATGTGCAAAGTATGGCATGTTACCTTGCTGAATCCATGCACACCAACAGAACTATTGTATTTATCTGTGTATATTTTGGGTCTGACTGCAAACATCATAATCTCAGATCTGATGCTGCATAATGTATGGAATGATCAAAGTCTATGTTGTTTGTTCTACTGATTAATCCAAGCAAACTGTAGGGACCCTGATCTGCCAGTGCATTATGTGATGGCATACCTAGGTCTGTGCAGTTTGAACTTGGATCTGATTTATGTCTATCATATATGCTGTTAGAAGTTGGGCCAGGTCCTTATCAAAGTAAAAACAGAACAAGCTGGTTGATCTATATTACCAAGTGAATAACTACATGTAACTCATCTAATGCATGTGGATGTGAACAAAATTGTTGATAGAAATCCTAATTACTGAGCAAATAAGCATTCTGATCCAAATAATAATAAATGTTGTATCAATGTTATAATATTTACTGTTATTATCATTTTATATTTAAAACCAGTATGTAAAAAAAAGCATGTGGTTATATAAAAAAGTGAATGCAAGTCAAAGTGTCACACTCTGCCCAAAGCTTCCTTCTTTGAGCGCTACATTAATCATGTTTATTACTTACCTCTGTACTTCCTTAATTCTTAAACTTCTCTCTGATTGTGTATATTATAAAGTCTAACCCTTGCCCACTAGCCATGTGGACCAGAAATGCTTACTGCATAGAGCCAGGAAGGGTGACTTCAGAAAAGAGGATAGAGCAAATGGATATTTATTATGAACCATGGAAAGTCTTTTTTAATTTTTTTGTTATCTGCTCCTTCTTGATAAAGTCAACTTTTATTGTTTGTAAAAGAATTAAAAGCCATAACATTTGTCAGTAAATGAAGTATATAACTGAAAATTTCCTTTTGTGGTACCATATGATTAAATAATATCTAGTCTGTCGTTTTGTGGTACTAAAATTTGCAGCCTTTTTGTGGTAGCAACATTTGCAGCAGCTAATGTCTCATTAAATATCAGTCTGTATCAATATCAACATTCACAGTATGCTGTGTATACAAATAGCTGATAAAGGACAAAAATTGATTATCACACTACATTCTAATGAAATGGGTAAAGGTTTAATGGATGAATCCACCCATTATCACACTACATTCTAATAACAAAGGTAAAGGCTTAATGGATGAATCCACCCATTATCACACTACATTCTAAGTAGTCTCACTACATTCTAGTAACAAGGGTAAAAGTTTAATGGATGAATCAATCCATTATCACACAACATGATAATGGTAAGAGTAAAGGTTTAATGGATGAATCCACCCATTATCACACTATATCATAATGGCAAGGGTAAAGGTTTAATAGATGAATCCACCCATTATCACACTACATTCTAATAACAAGGGTAAAGGTTTAATGGATGAATCCACCCATTATCACACTATATCATAATGGCAAGGGTAAAGGTTTAATGGATGAATCCACCCATATAGTTTATCCAAGTTGATGCTTAAAATGCAAGATAACATGCAAACTACTTTACATCATAGCTCAAAGCTATACATTTCCAAATTGTCAATAAATGTACTAGGTGTGCCAAAAAAGAGCTGCACTTACAAAATTTTTCCAAATGTTCTAATTAAACAGTACAGTCTTCACCAATTAACTAACAAATATCAGTATTTTCTTTGATAATGTTTATCTTTCTCAAGATTCTTTCTTTACAGAGTAATATTTTTTATTTAATGCTAAATTACACATAGTCTGTGATCTTTTAGAAATCTGAAAACAGATTACATCAGCAGCTGACACTAGGTAAAAGGCAAAAGTTGGCAGACTACTGGAGCAAAGTTACAATTTTCAAACACCAAATTGTTTCCATCGAAATTAGTCACCATCTGAAAATTTTAATACCCTGGTGACTGATGATTAGTCACTATTTTAATACCCTGGTGACTGATAGTGCAAATATAGTTGTAAGTAGGATCTGTTTATAAAACAAATGACTAGCTTTTCATGCACACCCCACCCCCCACCCCATTCTATAATTTTGACATGCTGAGTTTATCTGAATTTATTACCAGATAAATATTCCATCTTTAAAGATGAAAGATGCCATTTCTAAAAAAATGACACAGACACTTAATCATGAAAATGAAAAAGCTCACCCATGAAACTTCAGTTTTGGCCAAAGCAGGAAGACAGGAGGTCAACTTGTCATACAGTCTTCCCATGCTGGCACACAGTGACTTACATATCACCCTGAAAATAGGAAGACATGATGTCAATTTGTCATACAGGTTTTCCATGCAAGCACAGTGACTTACAGATCACCCTTAAAATGGGAAGACAAGATATCAACTTGTCACAGTGTTCTTCCACCTAGGCACAAAGGGACTTATGAATCACCCTGGAAGTGGGAAGACAACTTATTGTACAAGTTACCCAAAAGACACAATGGGACTAACAGATCACTTTGAAAGGAGTATGACAATTTCATCACACCATAACATTGTTAAAATCTTTTGAAAAGTTCTGATTTATAAAAAAAAAATGACATTTGAAAAGGGATTCACAATTTGAAATTTTTAGGCTGATCAGCCAAATATTCCTGTCTAGAATGACAGAGTGGAAATATCATCCCTTCTTTCACTGAGTGGTAAGAACAAACAAAATAGCCTCATCTTATAGGCTCTGTTACCATTTTTTTGAGTTCTGATTGGATCCTTTAGACACTCTTGGGTTTTACTTTCCTAATAAGACAGTGCTGTGAAGACAAAGGGCTGATTCCAGTGTTTTGGAGATGAATGCAGGAACCAACATGAGACAAACTGAACTGTAAATAGTTTGGGTTGATTGACAAGACCTGTATCTTCAATGATTCTGCCTGCTGTAGCTAAGGTAACTTGGAAGCAGGTCTTTAAAGAGACTTGAGTCACGAACACTAGAATGTGGTTCAATGGGTGCATCAATCAACCATGTAAGAACCTTTGGAACATTCCACTTCAAACAATGGGTCAAAGCATTCTGTAGAGACAAGCTGAAATTTACATGGGCAGAGAGGTCTCTTTTTTGGCCTATGTAACGACTCTATGGTCTTAAATTATGCAGGGCCAGCATGAGGCAATATGGCACCCCGTGCAAAACAAACATTTTGCACCAACCCACCCCCAATCTGTATTCAAACTTTGGAAACATGTAAAGAACAGTAAATTTGACCAAATAAAAATATTTTCATATTGTCTGATTTGGTGCTACTCTGAAAATAGGCAAGCACACTGCTCACATGTAGCTTGCACTAGCCCTGAACTAACGAACAGAAAGAAGCAAACCAACAAGTTTTATAAAATTCAACAAACAATTTATTTCCCTAGAATACAAAGTGAAAATTTAAAATGAACTTACAGTACTGTAAATTAATTGCCAAAAAATCCTAAATGTTCTATCACAAGTTCAATGTATAGAATATCCCAAATGAATTCCAACAGTCTTGAATGTACTCATATACCAATAGTGTTGAATGAGTTGATGTACCAATAGTCTTGATCTACCACAATGTAATCCATAATGTCTTTGAACAAGTCGTTAAGAATCCCAAAGTAGTCTTAATCCAAAATGTCACTGAGCACTTTGTAACTGAAATGAATAACTGAAATAAATGATTCCTCTAAAATTATAACTGAATGCAAATAAAAGTGATTCCACAGACTGATATTAAAATAGGAATGAATAACTGTTTACCTGATCTCCTTTATATACAGTGTCACCTGACCAATGACACAACAAAATGCCATGATGTAGGTCATTTTTAATGGAAAATTCCATCAAATATTGTTAAAATGTTCGCTTCCAGAAAATTCTAAGGCTGTAATCAAGGCTAAGTCCTGAACTCAATTCAAATAAACATCGAAACAAAATTACAATAGTCAAGCAAGCTAGAATTCATCCCTCAATCATGGACAAAGGAGGCCAGAAGGCGATTTCAGTTGATACCATTAAGACATCACTAGGTGATGGATGCTGTCGATGTTTTGGGACCAAAATTGGATATATTGGGAAGAAAAATTACTATAGTGGTGGTAAACTGTATGCAACGAGGTTGTGCCTGAGCTGGAGATGTGGTCAGGAGCCACCTGACTTATGGTGCTGAAGTCTAGTGCCAGCTATTGTCAGGGAATGATCACCACAAACAATACCAGTGTCTCCATGAGATGGTGGAATGTTCACAAATGGTTTCAGTGGGCTGTCATACCAAAACAACACTGACCCTATGGTCTGGTTGTAGAGATACCAATATTTTCAATGCAGCCACCATAATGGCCATGTTAAGAGTTAGTCATTTTCATTTAGGACCAAGCAGACACCATAAGCACTCGTCTGATGAAAATCCTACATCAAAATAACTTTCCCTTTAAGAGGATTAGCTTAAACAAGATGATCATTTACTGAAAGTCAGATCAGCACCATCTTAATTTAAAATCAATAAAACATTATAAGAAGTCTTTCTGTGAAAAAACCATGATGACATGACCAGTCATTCAGGAATAGTGATAACAAAATTTTCAAGCTGGCACCTGTGGCAGTCATATTAGACCACAGATCAGCACCATTTCATTTAGGATCAACTAGACAAGATAAAATATTTTTTGGTGAAAATTTCATGTCAATATGACCTTCTATTCAGGAGCAGAAACAATAAGATGACTTTAAAGATGGATGCTGAGGTGGCCATATTAGATGTCAGATTGGCATTCTTTTTCATTTTCTTTGAAATGTGTCATATACAGCTGCTATAAATAGAAAATAAGGAATGTACATGGAGGTCTATGATGGAGAAATGTACACTTATGCTATTTTTATGCCACAGTCTTCCTTTTTTTTTTTGAATATTCTCATATCTATATGATGTGTGGGACCAAAGAGATGATAATAAAAATGAAAAACACAACTTTTATTACTGTATTTTTCTTGTTTTAAAGAAACAAAAAAGCATAATTCATATATTGGTAAGTGTATGACATAATTAGGTGGAAAAAAGTATAATGATTATGCCAGAAGCGGTCGTCATGTATGTAAATCTGTGTGTATAGTTTCATGGTAACAATCCTTTATTAGGTGTAGCGATAACAAACTTGTGAAAATGGAGAGATGAATGATAGACAACGGATCATCCCATAAGAAGCTCTTCTGGTTTATGAGCAGCATAACTGAAAATCATCAATCATAACCATTATCAAAAATACGTATCCAATGTAATTCTTGACTACATGGGCAAAACCCTGGGCAGAAGTAGTTCTGAGAGAAACGGGAACATGTGATGATGTTATATTCCATATGTGATATGAACTGGGTAATGGGTTACTATGACGTATGTGATGGAAAATGTTTTAACCAATGCTGCATGCATGAATATACACACACAAACACAAAGGGACATGACATGAGAGCAGTAGTGGTAAAATGTATGATGTCCAAGTGTGATGACATTGTATTCCAAATGTGAAGTGAATTGGTTATGAAAATATAAATAAAAAACCTTAACCAAGCTGTAGGCCCCATATAATTCTTGACCCCAGGACTTTGGGGCTTGAGTGGTACTGACAGAAGAGGAAATGAACAGGGTGAGGGGTTTATACAATACTGAAGTCTAGATCAACTCAGAATGCTACATTTCCATGTCACAAGGGACTATGTAGAATAAAATCAAAATTATATATTAACAAGGAATCTGTTTTATTTTCACACTTCTATGTAGAACTGTGATTAAATGCTCAAAAATTAGGGTTTTAGAGAAACTCCTACTAATCTCAGAAACTTAAGTGACATTAAAATGTTGACTTACCGTATTTGACTGCAAGGCTGACAAATGACATTAAAATGTTGACCTACCACATCTGACTGACAACATTGACAAATGACATTTAAATGTTGACCTACCATATCTGACTGACAAGGCTGACAAATGACATTAAAATGTTGACCAACCACATCTGATTGACGAGGCTGATAAATGACATTAAAATGTTGACCTACCATATCTGAACTGACATGGCAAAGTTGACAAATGACATTAAAATGTTACGCTACCATATCCTGACTGACAAAGCTGACAAATGACATTAAAATGTTTGCCTACCATATCTAACTCACAAGGCCATCAAATGACATTAAAATGTTGACCTACCATACCTGACTGACAAAGCTGACAGATGATATTAAAATGTTGCCCTACCGTATCTGACTGACAAGGCTGACAAATGACATTAAAATGTTAACCTACCATATCTAATTGACAAGGCCACCAAATGACATTAAAATGTTGCTCTACCATATCTGACTGACAAAACTGACAAATGACATTAAAATGTTGCTCTACCATATCTGACTGCCAAGGCTGACAAATGACATCAAAATATTGACCTACAATATCTAACTGACAAGGCTCAAAAATGACATTAAAATGTTGACCTACCATATCTGACTGACAAGGCTGACAAATGACATTAAAATGTGACCCACCATATCTAACTGACAAGGCTGACAAATGACATTAAAGTGTTGCCCTACCGTATCTGAACTGACAAGACTGAAAAATGACATTAAAATATTGGCTTACCATATCTGACTGACAAGGTTGACAAATGACATTAAAATGTTGCCCAACCAAATCTGACTGACAAGGCTGACAAACAACTTTAATAAAATGTTGACTGACCTACCATATCTGACTGACAAGGCTGATAAATGACATTAAAATGTTGACCTACCATATCTGACTGACAAGGCCGACAAATGACATTAAAATGTTGACATACCAAATCCGACTGACAAGGCTGACAAATAGGAGGTGCTGAGGAATAAAGGATCCTATCTTTAGCTGCATCTGGGAACATCTGGCTTTGGGTTAAGGAAAATTTCTTGCACTGTGGTATGTCTGGATACCATTGGTATATGTTGTTATTATTATTATTATTATTATTATTATTATTATTGCTATTCTGAGAATCAGATCTTTTTTCAAAACATCATCTCTTCCAATGAATTTTACTGCCACATGAAATAACTAGTAATTACAGAAATGTCTCAGAAGTGCAGCTGTTCAGTTTGTTTTAAATATATGAAAAAGGATATACTGAATAGGATGCCTGCATTGGAGGGTTTTATTGTCATGTGATTTGCTAAGTATTCTTAGAGAAACATAATTTATGAAAATATTCACTTCCTCTCTATTCAATGTATTCCCTGATCACACTAATTTTATGAGAATTGGTAGGAGGAGGAGGGAATGCTGAGCATCCTATCACTATGGGCATCCTTCACAGGAAGAAAGGTTGGAATTCCTGTATAAGGGCACCCTGCTATTGTAACTTTAGAGCAGCACAACTGACTGTCATGTGATCCATGACAACTATACCCAGCTAAGTAGAGAATTACCGAACTCTTCTTATCAATAAAATCTGCAGGCAAATCCAGCGAAAGTGTGAAGAGGTTATGCTGACATCAGTTGAGTCTGATGGTCATATGAGTAGCAGCCACCAGACCCAGCAAATTCAAATCTTGTCTCTGTGAAGCTAAATCCTTGGGATTATGTCTTGGATCAAAATGTTGTGTTTAAAAGTGAGACTAGCAGAAATTGCTCTAATTTCATGAACTGAAATCTTCATGAGGCTATTCTGATTGCCTGGGTGCACCAGCAAAAAATCTTCCAAGCCATAAACTGGGCCTGAAAAAAATTATGGTGGTCCATGGTCCGGGACAGACTTTTTTAAAACTCTGAACCAGTCATATGTAAGCAGCACTAGCATGTTGGGCCTTTAATATTTCTTATCTTTTGTTCAGTTGAAGACAATGCACTTTTTAATCCTTAAAACATCTGAAAAGAACCATTAAAGTGCACTGATACTTGCAGAAGTTGATCAAAAGTGAGCGACAGACTGGAATTTGACCGGAAATCTGCCAATTGAGTATGCAATCCACCGATCTACAGTCTAACCTTGATTTTCATCATTTATAGTATTGGATTACGTATGTTACAATCTAGACTCTACGAGTTTGTTTAAGCATGGCAGAAGGCAAGAATCAGCCACAGGGAATTCATCTGCTACATGTGTTGCACAGCAGGGCTTTAAATATCCCATGTACAAAAAGAACAGAAATTATTATAAACATATTTATTATTGGACCTACAAGGATCAATGGGAAAAGGCCTCCCAATGGGTTGATTGTAATGAGACGAGTTCATCTATATTTTTTCTGCATGTGCGGCATACCCAGGGTCAGTCAATCGTTTAAAGTGCCTTATTCAATAGTACATCCAGTTGTGTAACTGATCCAAATATAGCATATGAACAAGCAAAGAGCATATTACTTGCACCAGTCTAGATGTTGATGGTAAATAATTATACCCCATCTCAATCATTAAGTCCCTGATTCCCTAAACTTTGCAAAGCTGAGTGCATACCAAGTAATTCACCATGTCTGATGGACCAGGATTAGTTGATTTCTGTCATGATGAGACCACAGCACATGGGCTCCTTTTTTTTCTGAAAAAGCATGGTATTTGACACATACTGTATACTCTGTGGGCCAAGGCATTTGACACGTACTATATACTCTGTGGGCCAAGGCATTTGACACATACTGTATACTCTGTGGGCCAAGGCATTTGACACGTACTGTATACTCTGAGGGCCAAGGCATTTGACACATACTGTATACGCTGTGGTCCAAGGCATTTGACACGTACTGTATACTCTGTGGGCCAAGGCATTTGACACATACTGTATACTCTGCGGGCCAAGGCATTTGACACATACTGTATACGCTGTGGGCCAAGGCATTTGACACGTACTGTATACTCTGAGGGCCAAGGCATTTGACACATACTGTATACTCTGCGGGCCAACACAACTGACACATACTATACACTCTGAGGGCCAAGGCATTTGACACCTACTGTATACTCTGTGGGCCAAGGCATTTGACACATACTGTATACTCTGTGGGCCAAGGCATTTGACACGTACTGTATACTCTGTGGGCCAAGGCATTTGACACGTACTGTATACTCTGCGGGCCAAGGCATTTGACACATACTGTATACGCTGTGGGCCAAGGCATTTGACACGTACTGTATACTCTGAGGGCCAAGGCATTTGACACATACTGTATACTCTGCAGGCCAACACAACTGACACATACTGTACACTCTGAGGGCCAAGGCACTTGACACGTACTGTATAGTCTGAGGGCCAAGGCATTTGACACATACTGTATACTCTGCGGGCCAACACAACTGACACATACTGTACACTCTGAGGGCCAAGGCATTTGACACGTACTGTATACTCTGTGGGCCAATGCATTTGACACATACTGTATACTCTGCGGGCCAACACAACTGACACATACTGTACACTCTGAGGGCCAAGGCATTTGACACATACTGTATACTCTGAGGGCCAAGGCATTTGACACATACTGTATACTCTGTGGGCCAACACAACTGACACATACTATACACTCTGAGGGCCAAGGCATTTGACACATACTGTATACTC
>JAECUM010023371.1:0-28857 GCA_016617855.1 Megalonaias nervosa
CAGATATTATAACATTGCTTGTTAGAAATACAGATGCATCAACGACAAAGCAAAAGGCACACATTATTTGTCAAGCATATTTCAGTTTTGTGTTATGTATAAACTTCGTGTTTCTGCACACAAAGTCCTAGACATGTGCTATTTCATCATAACTTTCTGTTGTTTTATTTTAAATCTATCTGTTTAAAAGTGACCAAACTAGCACTCAGTACAGACAGAAGCAAATTAGGTTCCAATGGAGTATGTAATTCCGTTTCATTTGTATAGTTTATTTTCAGGTCATTTTAAAAACTACTCAAGTTTTCGGTTGGAATAATTTTTCTAATTAATAATGCTACGCTATAAAAGACGAAAATGAGTTGCATATTTTAACAACTCCAGCGTTTAAAACGATTCCTTTCGCCTTTTTTATTTATTTCTAATCTATTTTTTCTTCTTTTTCAGTTAAATTTTTACCCTAATGTTCTAAGTATGTTTTATTTTCATTAGCTATTTTCAGTTCTTGTTCGTACTTTTCTGTAAAAATGAGGTGATTGCTATTTTGTCTGTTATAAAAACATATGTATATAGATACAAATGATGAAATATATGTTATATTCAAAGATAGATCAGGTGATATAGTTGATTTAAAGATCACTCAAATGGTGCATCATTTTACAACCTAGTTCAATAGAAAAAAACTCGGAGGAATTTTGTTTTGCAAAATAATTAAATACTGAAGATTCAGCAAACCTACTTCCAGTTCCTACTTCTACCAGAATGGAAGAATGTCAGGATAGATTTGGAGATACAAACCCAAATATCCATTAGAAGCTACTGTTTGCACAAAGACAAGAAATGCAAGTCCCTCTTGATATGGTGTGCCAATAGTAGAAGCAAATGGGCTGTTAGATCAACAAGTATATGAAGCTGAGACTAGTCATATCAAATGAATTTTTTTTTTTTTTTTTTTAAAAACAAAGGATCAAGTGGTTATGTAGATACTATATAAATTGCGTATTTGATAACAAAATCTCTTAAATCTGACATCCAAATTGATGAAAAACAGCGAAACATAAATAGTTGAAAAAGACTCAGTAAAGAAAGAAATGGAAACACGAAGGTTGTATTGCAAGAACAATTAGAACGGATGAGAGCTTAAAAGAGCAAGTAGTTGGAAAATTAACACAGCTTGAGAGCACTTTTAGAGAAAATATTTGAAAAAGATAGGGGAAGGAATTACTGCATAATGTGAAAGGCTGAAGGACTCACGGTACTAATTCAGTTACCATGGTAAACCTACGCAAACACCGTGATATTAAAAATTCAATAACTTTAAATTTCTGAGTGCTCATGATCAAATCTGCATTTATCAGTATTGAAATCTGAATGACAGCTTCTGTGTATAGAAAAGGATATGAGCCGCGGCATTTTTTGGACCTACCTGTGTTTGAAACATGTGCTTTCAGTTCCGCACCAAAGAGTCAGGTGCTAATTTCAGTAATGAGTGTTCCATACTCAGGACTGTTAAAGGACTGAAATTCCATCAAGAAAACAATGTTTTTTTTTTTTGTTTTTTTTTTAAGTTACTACTAGGATAAGCTTTTAAAAGATTCTTTTTACTACAAAATAACTTTCATTATCAACCAATCCTGGCCACACAAACCTATATATAGCCTGGAAATGGGTGAACGTAAAATAGAGTATATATATAAACCTAAAGTAATCTCTAAAGTAATTGCAAAGTTAGTAATCAGGAGGTTTTATAAAAAGGCGAAAGATACTTTATTTTTTCCGAAATTAATTCCGAATGTTTTTAAAAACGCTGATAATAATGAGCAAAAGGATAAAACTGACTAATTCGGAAATTTCCGAAATAAAGAACGCTCGTGGTAAAATGAGAGTTGCTGATATTATGAACAAATATAACATCGGCGCAACAAAATTGTAGCGAATATGGGGAATTCATAAAATTGAGCAAGCTGATTGCGAACAATGTAAAGTCTTACAAGACGAAATTGATAGTTTGATTGAGAAGAACAAAACAACATCAATAAAGCATGAGCTCGCCGTAGATAAATTGAAAATCAAAAATGAAAAAAATTGGCGCCCTTGTTAAAGAACTTGAAGACGTTCATGACCAAAATGTTGTTTTTGGAAAATTACAACAAAATAATAACAGTAATTTGCTCAATATTGATAGCCTGAAACAACAAAACGATTATCTGCTGAAACAAACTAAAAAACAAGAAAAACAAGTTGAAAAACTCAGCAAGCAAACAAAACAACCACGAAAAAAATACTTGTCACAGTTTGAGCAACTAGCAACAGAAAATGAAAAATTAAAATTTGATCTGGTAAAATTTCAGGAAGAAAATGATTTATTAAAACAACAGATTAAACAAACACAGAAAACTATAGACGATTTCTCGTGGCAAAAAGAACTGTCTAGTAAAACAAAATCTGAACAAGTTAAGATAATACAGCAACGAGAGAAAGACTTAAAATCTATAACATTTGCTTATGATTATCTTGTGATAAAACATGAAAATCTGATTATTGATTATGATAAACTTATTAGTGTGATTGAAAGGCTAAAAAATGAAAAAGAACAGTTAATCAATGAAAAGGAAGAACGTCGGTTTAATAAATTCTTAAGAAAGAACAGCGTCGATAAAATTGAAACAGAAAAATAAAATAATTTTCAGAAAAAAAACCCTTTCTATTATAATATAAAAAAAAAATAATTAAAAATCTGAAAAAATTCAATTTTATCTGTTTTTTAGTCAAATGTCAACGTTTTTTCGTCAATTTTGCCTGTTTTTCACCTGTTTTTTAGTCAAATTTCTTATTTTTTATAGGCCAAACCCCGAGCAACTTTCAATATAAATTTTCATCTTTTTCAATATTTTCTCAAAAAACAAATAAAAAAACAGGCAAAATTGACGAAAAATGGATGAAAAATCAACAAAAATTATATAACAAAAGTAAAAATATTAAAAATATCAGAAATTTATATTGAAAGTTGCTCGGGGTTTGGCCTATAAAAAATAAGAAATCAGACTGATTTATAAAACTAACCAAACTCGCTGAAGTTAATAAAATATTTGAAAAACATTTATAATTTTCGAGGTCGTCCTCGGTTGTTTATAGTTTTTCCGTTTTGCTCCACAGTAGGCCCATTGTTTACAATTTTCCCGTTTCTTTGTGTTGATATCGTCGACGGCGGCTTTTAATGTTTTTTCTTGTTCTGTTAGTGGTCGTTTCAGTATTTTTCCGATTTCATCTTTCACTAAACTTAAAACATCAATCCTGTCAATCATTTCTTTTGAAAACTCGTCGACAATTTTTGTCAGCGAAAACATTGTTAAATCCGTTGTTTGACCAATATTTGCTATAATTTTGTTACAAACACCATTGCATTCGATGGAGAAATTTATCACAGAATTAATTGGAGGAACATAATAAGACTCACCGTTTATTCCCTTTATCATTGTTCCAGAAAAATAATTTTCGTTGTTTTTGTTTTTGAGCAATCGAAGTGCCATTATGTCGTTGAGAGATACCATTTATTAATTTTGTTTTATTAAAATATTAATCGAGGTTGTTTATAGTTTTTACTTATATTTTGAATTTTTATTTTTTCTTTCTATGATTTTACGTTTCATTCGATCACGCGCAACATCATCTCGTGTTAATCTTTTGATTAAATTATTTTTCTGACTAAATCCGTTGTAAACTTTTTCATGCGCAATTATAGCGATATCATCATTATGTTTTGTTGGGACTACTTTTAATCTAGAACCAAGTCTATTATTAAAGGAAAATTCTTTTTTATGAGCACATTTTAAAAAACATTTTTTATCAGAAAAATCCTCGTCGCGAAAATTATCCGGTAGTTTTAATTCATCACAGTCTCTATTATAAATAACATCATGTAATCTTATCATTATTTCAGCTCGTCGATCAAGTTCGCAAAACAATATTCTCATTATAATTTTTAATAAATCATCGGAAATCCCTTCATCATGAGGTTCATTTCGATCCAAAATATAGGGAAAAATTTCACCGTTAATTGTTTTTACTGTTGATTTAACACAGATTTAGTTATATCAGGACATTATTGTTTTTTGCCAGATTGACTTAAACAAAGTTTGTTAAAAAATAATTAGGACTAATCATTATTATTCTAAGTATATAATATGAAATTAAGTTTAATTTAAATTTGATTTAAAAAGTAACAAAAAAAAATATTAAAATTTATTAATTAATTAACTTTATTTAAAAACTCACTAATTTCAGGCGGTGGTGTTTTTCTGCAGTAATATTTTGGTGAACGATTTTTATAATAAAATAAATTTGAATTAAATTTTCGTCCTCCGCAATTCTTACAAATTTGGTGTTTTCCTCGCACGCCGGCCCCACATCTGATACAAGGTTGTGGGCCATCAGATTTAGCTTGTTTATATAGTCCGCAGAATTTCTCATCATAACATCTTTTGCTACAAACTTGTGTAGAACCTTGAAACAACCACGTGCAATGATATGTACCTGGAGGAAATGGCATTATATATCATATTATATTAAAAGTTTAATTCAATTTTATTTAAAATATTAGAGAACTCTTAATTGAATATAAATTTAGTCTAAAACTGTATTATATAGATGACACGAACAAAATACACACGCGATGAAAAAGTTAGAAAGGCTATGGCTGAGTATGAAAAACTTACTGGAATAAAACCTAAATATACAAGGTCGAATGTTGGTTTGCTACGTCTTATAAATAAAATTAATTTAATTAAGCAAGAACTTCGGCATAAGTTAGTTCAGGAAGAAATCAAACGCGAGAAACCTAAAGAAAAATATACAAGTGAATTTTTGGAAGAATTACCTAAAATCAGAAATGCACTTAGCGATTATAAAAAATTAACTGGAAAAAACGCCAAATTCCCCGCAACGCTCGATGAATTCAAAAAACTTAAAAACGAAATTAACATGATTAGAGAAAAGAAACTCCAAATGTTACTCACAAACTCATCTTTCGAAGGGTTTAATAAAACTTATCGAGTTGATCTTGATGGTTCAACATCGTCACTTGGAGATATACTTGGAGATGCTATTAATTATGTACTACAAAAAGAAACTCAAATAAAAATGATCATAGAATTGCAGGTTTTATTTCAACATGCTATTGTAAGTGAAAGTTTCACAGATCCACATTTTAAAACAGAACCTATTATTGTACTTGAAGATTATAACGCAGATTTACTCGCTGATGAAATAAAACAGGATTTTGAAAAACAGGTTGATGAATACACACGAAGAGGTTCTGGTTGGGTTTTCGTCAATAACATAGAGCTGTTAATTAATATTCACAAATATAATCCACTTCGCGCTGGAAAGTTTGTTGAATTACCACTAGCGATTAAAAACTCACAATGTTGCATAAATGTGATCAGCGACGATGAAAAGTGTTTTGTAAACGTTGTTTTAGCAAAATTGTTCCCAGTTGATAAAGATCCAAATAGAGCATCAAAATATCGACAGCATCTGCATAAATTAAATTTAGTTGGAATAGATTTCCCAACGCCGCTAAGTCAAATTGATAAATTCGAACAAAATAAAAAAAATTTAATCCCGCACGGCATAAACGTTTTCGGACTAGACGATGCGAAAAAATTATTTCCATTACGGATATCGAAATTAGCTGGACCAGATGTTGTAAATATGTTGTTGTATAAAAAACATTATTCACTTATTAAAAATTTTGACGGACTTGCTGGAAAACAATATAATAAAAGTCATGATAAAAAATATTTCTGTTATAAGTGTTTGCACGGTTTTAAACAATCAACAAAAAAAAGATGGACCTGATCTGTTACAAGAGCATCTAAAGTATTGCGTATACAATCAGAAAACAACATTACCACAAGCAAAAGACAAAAATTACAAATTTACAAACTATAAAAAACAATTAGCTATTCCGTTTACGATAACATGATTTTGAATCGATTTTAGCCTCAGAAAAAAAATAACAAAATATCTAGAGATTTTGCAACAACACATACACATAAACCTATTGCTGTTGCTGTAGCGTATAAAGTTTCTTGTATCATTGATCTGCGTTTATCTAAGTCCGTCAAGTTGTATCGGCGTAAAGAAATTGCTGACGAAGAACCCGCTGTTTGGCTAATAAAACAATTATTTAACGAAGCGGAAGAAATTGAACGAAAATTAATAAAAGCGGAACTGATGTTGCCATTGAGTGATATAGAAAAAAATCGAATATCGCAACGCGACAATTTGCCATATTTGTAAAGGTGAATTTAAAATTTCTGACAATGACAATTATCGTGTCCATGACCATTGTTATGTAACTGGAAAATATACTGGAGTAGCTCATAAACAATGCGAGGAAAAATTTAATTTTGTAAGTTTTGTACCATGCATCGCACACAACTTTCGTGGCTATGACAGCCATTATGTGATTCGAGCGTTAGGTCATCTTGATATTGTAAATTTATGCTCAGAGCGAAGAATTACCGGAATTCCAAACAATAAAGAAAAATTTATGTCTTTAACGATTGGACCGCTTCGTTTTATTGATAGCATGCAATTTATGGCTAATTCGCTAGATGCACTTGCGTGTAATTGTAAAGATTTTCCGAGTTTAACAGAGCATTTTAATGATGAATAATTTGGGGAATTTTCTACTGATATGATGAAGAAAAAAGGTATTTTTCCATATGAGTACATTGACGGATTTGAGGCACTCGAAAAAACGTCGTTGCCAACTATAGATAAATTTTATTCCTCGCTTAATAATTCGAGCATAACCGATAACGAATATAAACACGCACAAAATGTTTGGAAGAAATTCAACTGCGAAACTATCGGAGATTATATGGATATTTATTTGATTCAAGACGTTCTGTTGCTCGATGATATTTTTACTAGTTTTCGTCGAACCAGCATTAATAAATATAAACTAGATCCGGCTTGGTACTTTTCGTCTCCCGGATTAAGCTGGGGCGCGTTATTTAAGTTAACTGGGGTTACTGTTGAACTTATAACTGCCGGCGACATAAACAAATACAATTTTATTGAAAATAGTATTCGTGGCGGAATAAGTGTTATTAGTAAGAAACATGCACGCGCGAACAATAAATATATGAGCGATTTTAATCCGGAAGAGAAATCTTCTTTTATATTTTATCTTGATAAAAATGGTTTATACAACTTGGCAATGTCACAGTCAATGCCGTATGCGTGTGATAACTGGGTTAGTTTAGCAGAATTTGCCAAAGACACTAATAATTTAACAAAAGACTTATCAGAATCAGATCATTCGTATTTTGTTGAAGTCGACGTAAAATATCCAGAACAACTGCATGATTTACGTAATGATTATCCGTTTCTTCCAGAAAAGTTAATTGTTCCGGAAAAACTATTATCGAAAGAACAATTAGCTACCAGAGTAGGGAAACCTTGCTCTGTTGAAAAACTCGTGCCTAATTTATTAGATAAAAAGAATTACATTTGCCATTATCATAATTTAAGACAAGCTGTTAAATCCGGGTTAATTGTGACTAAAATTCATCGAATATTAAAAATCAAACAATCTCGGTGGATGGCTGATTATATTAAGTTCAACAACGACAGTAGAACTTTAGCAACAACAGATTTTGAAAAAGATTTCTTTAAACTTATGAACAACTCTGTCTTTGGCAAGACCATGGAAAACATTCGAAATCGCGTTGATATTGAGCTTGTTAATAACAAAAAACGTTGCGAAAAACTAGTCGCGAGCGAGAAGTTCGCTGGTATTGTGCCAATTTGTGAAAATCTCGATATGGTTTTAAAAAGAAAGACAAATTTAATTTTGAATAAGCCGATATTTGTTGGCGCGTCAGTGTTAGAAATTTCAAAATGGTTGATGTTTGATTTTCATTATAATTTTACCAAACGAGTTTGGCCAGAATCAAACTTATTGTTTACCGACACAGACTCACTCGTTTACGAGATATTTGCTGACGACGCATATAAGGATGTTTATGAGCATCGTAATGAATTTGATTTAGCCGATGTTGCAAAAGATAATCAGTTTCATGATCCAGCCAATTAAAAAGTACTAGGGTTGATGAAAGATGAGTTTAACTTTAATGTTGTAAAAGAGTTTGTTGGGCTCCGAAGTAAAATGTATTCACTTGTAACAGCGTCCGGAAAAGAAACAAAAAAAAATTGAAAGGAATTAAAAAATGTATTGTTAAAACCTGTATTTGCCATAATGATTATCTTGACGTGTTATTCAACTCGAAAAAAACATACTGCAACAATGTCGACGATACGATCTTACAAACATGAAATACTTACTGATAAAATAATCAAGCATGGTCTTAGCAATTTTGATGATAAACGTTATTGTGTTGATGGAATAAATACTCTAGCGTTGGGTCATTATAAATGTGTGTAAAATACATAAATTTTTTCTAATGAATTTTGAAATGATTTTCTAGGACAACATTTGATTTGTTTTTTTCTTGTTCGCAGTGCATTCATAATATTTTTTTTTCTTTCTTCTTCTCTCTCAATAGTTTGTTTATTTTTCATCATTAAAAAATGATCTACAAGTCCGCCTTGTTGTTCTTGTTTCATTTCCATTAATTCTTCCCGTTTTATCTTTGGCAAGTTGTTTATCAGATGCGTATAAACATCTGTTTCAGGGTCGTTCAACCATTTATTTAATATTTTTTCATCTTCAGGTTGTTCTACCTTATAACAAATCCAAAAATTGCCATCCGTTCCTGCAATAAAATTTTGTGAATTAATAAATTTTTGTTTTACTCTAAGACCAAAAGAAGCATACGCAAAAGAGTCGAACATAAACATGGATTTTTCAGTTAAATTAAATGCAAATACTTATATATATTTAGTCGTATAAGTTTCGCCGCGCTTTGTTGTAAATTTTTTCGTTGGAACATAAGTCACATTCCCACAAGTATACGCTATCGTAGTTGGTTTGTAGTCTGACATTATAAACTATTTAAATATTTGCAAGTATTATAATTTGTAAATTTTCTAAGTAAAAAAGTATGGAAAAAAATTATAACCTCCTTTTGCCAATTACTCAGTTAAAATTTAAAAAAAAAAAGAATTTTATAAATTTTCAGATTTTATGAATTTTATAAGCTTCCAAATGAAGAATAAAGCCTTGTGTCGATGGAATGCGTTCATAACCGCCTTTCTCATACTACTGCGTATCCTAACATTGTTTAAAATGGTTAAAAATAATCATCCTGAGAATACTTTGTGCTCGATAAATTGTGATTTTGGTGTTGTCAACAATTTAACAGGACATCCATCCGGAACAGATAGTTTCATTTTCAATAATTTGCAATGATTTTCAATTGCTTGAGACTCGTGAATGGATTCTAATTTGTGTCAATCTTTTACATTTCAATGGTTGTCTAAAACAGTCATGTAGTAAATCACCCCACCAGCTTTAAATCTAACTTTGTTTTCAATAAATTCCATAAATTCTATGTCTGTGTTTGTTCAATCATTCTTGACTGACTTTGTAAAATTGACAATATCTCCTAGCTGTACCGTAAATTTACCCGAGTACAATTTTGTATACTTATCCACATAAAATATGAGCTGTTTTGACCATCTTACTTACTACATATTTCAAGGTTATCATCGTTAAATGAAATACGTCAATCTGCATTTTTACTGAAACATTGCAGGATATCATTTTTACATTTTAAATAGACCAATCAACATTCTTATTCTCATGTATGTTATTTTGTAACACAGCTAGTTTTCACCATACTTTATTCCATTCAAACAAAAAGATAACAGGGTTGTTTTGATGTTAACTTTATGTTAAGTTTATCTCTCTCATGTTGGTTAGTCAGGCTTTAAGTTTTTACTTCTTTGGATCCAGATCTCACTCCCTTTCCTTCTATCTTAACCTAGGGACTAGTCATTTGATTTTCTTGTCGGGGAGGAGTGGAGGGAGCCTGGAAATATTTAAAAAATTAATTTTCACCTCCAAGATAGTACTTTCGTTCTCGTTTTCAGACAAAATGTGCTAATTCTATACATCACATTAGTTGAAAAATTATCTTCGTTAGAAGAAACAAAATATCTGGGTTTGACAGAAAATACCAGATTCTTCCAGAAGAATAAATGGTCGGTTCCTAATTATGGCTGGAGAGAGAGAGAGAGAGAGAGAGAGAGAGAGAGAGAGAGAGAGAGAGAGAGAGAGAGAATCATATGGTCATCAATGGTCAGTAGCACTGGTGAGTCAAACATAATACTGACTTGGAGCAACTGTAAATAACTTTACAAGCTGTCTGTCACTTCACTTGTCCTATTCTCACATAATGTTAGAATACGCTTTATTAAATTAAAGCAAGACACACTTTATCGCTTGTAGCTCAGTTTTTTTTCCAGACATTGCTTCATGTATGGTCATGCACTTTTATGTATGCATTCACACTTATAACTTATGCTGACACTTAACTGCATGTAAATATAAATCGTCGTTTAATGTCCGACTTTCTTGCTAAACCGGCTATGCCAAGTTTTTGGATCATGAATCATACAGGTAAAACAGATAAGACAGACAAGACATCGTTCAACATATGACGGTCCTTCAAATTTGTACGTGAAAGAAAATTAAAAATATTTCACTTTACTAGAAATTTTGTTTCATTTAATATTTAACTCGTGTCGTCTTGGGCACTTAAAAAAAAATACCTGTTCTTATCAAGTACACACCGGTAATGAATTCCTCGAACATTGTACTTTTTGTTGAGTTCTGCTTTATTTAAAACAACTTTCAAGCTTAAATTAGAATCGTTTCTTTTATTTATATAACTTTCAGTGCAGAGTTAAGTGTTGAAATACCTTTCATATTTCTTATCAGTTTATCGGACTTTGCTTTTATCTTTTAGTATACCAAATCAAAAATAAAAACATGTACACTCATACTATGTAGAAATGTGATAAATTTGAAACACAAATCGTATTTGTACCGATAACCTTACGCTTATTTATCCAGTAAATATAAACATCAAACATTCTGATTACTGTAAATTGATACATATATTAAGATAGATATACACACAGGTAACATGTGTTTTGCGCAGCACCGTACCTTGCAATGTGCTGCATGTTTGATGATTGTCAAACTTTAGTACAAAAACTTAACTATATTTTGCCGCCGCCACAAACATGATTCTACCAGCTAATGTTAACCTAGGTAATAACGATGAATACTTTGTTAAGTCTTATTTCTCTTACCAAACGTGGCATCCTTGCTTACAGACAGCTTCCAGCATGGACTGGACCAGTTATACTCCAGATTCACCTATTTTTTAAAATCGGTCATAGTACATGATTAAAAACTACAGTTTGATGTGATCATCTTAGCCAGGTATGGCGGTTAAAAGAAACAGATAAAGCGAGGTTGTTTCGTAAAGTCATTGATGACATAATGAGCATGGAAAACCCACTTAGGATCATATATGAAAGTCAGGAGTAGTCTGATTCCCTATTTCGTATACTCCCTGCGTTTGAACTCCGTATAGCGCACGAAGCAGGGAACCAGACTAAGGTCAGGAGGTTCGAGTCGGAACATCCTCGGACTTTTCCGTCAAGTTGAGAAAGAAAACGAGGAAATAATTCGTTGTTATCGAGAACTATATTCTGGACTCATTTTGCTCACGTGGAGTAATATGGCAGGGGAAGGAGGCAAAAGTCACAGTTGAAATATTGTCGGCATTTGTGAAATATGTGGTGCACTCCACAAGAGGCGAATCACCAAACACATCACACTGATATGTATTCCTATAACTACTTTCAAGGTTATTTCACGATATGAGGGAAATGGCCGAGTGATGTTCCGTTGAAGGACGGTTCGTCCAATGCAGGTATTTACCGTAGTGAATTGTCACCATTTCCCCTGAAATCGACGCACAATACGCATCTTTTAAACGATATGTGCTAGATGCCATCTTGGAGCAGGTTAGTTTGCAGTAGTGGAACCGATCCAATTGATTTTACCTGTAAGTATCGTTATCAAACTGAAAATATTTTTCTCGACCACCGTCTGTCTGTTTGTTATTCATTCAGTGGGTATCATGCACATACTTGTACTATCAACCACTTATCTAATGATGTTGGTGCTAGCAGAAGTAGTAGTAGTTGTTGTTTTTGTTCTTGTTTTTGCTGCTGTTGTTGTCGATGCTGTTGTTGATGTCTGCTATGACTTGATTATGACATCGTTTTCAAATAACCGAACGGCAATCGAGGAAACAAACCCGTTCGTCAAATTTGCATTTACTTCCTCGATAATCAGCAAAACAAATCATCTTGGTAAACTTTTGGATGAGAACTTCTTTTTACGTCGAAATTGCGTTAATTTACTATATTAAATAGCGTATTGTTACAATGGCGGCGAGAAGGGGTTAGGGATTTTGGGAGGGGCAATTTGCCCCCGGGGGCCAGATAAAGGTTTCTTTTCAGCAGCTGAAATTTTCATAGTATTTCACCTTCACCTTAATATAACCGTGGCAATTCTTTGCATAACTTACATTTCGCGGAGGATGGAGGTTGTCAGCTGACATAAAACCTGTTGTCTGTGGCAAAGTGCTCCACTAAAGACAATTGTCTCAAACCCTCACGCTAGCACTGACTTTGCATTGAAATACCGTCAGTTTTCCAAATATACTTGTTTGCCTTAAGATCTTTAATATCAATAGGTCACACATAGAAATGTCTCCTAGAAAAGACACAAGAAATTGTATTAAAAGTTGGTAATCTGGGTAAAAGGTGTCCCGAGTGGTGTAAAGTTCTCGTTTGTACCGGTCACTGTAATCTCCCCTTTGTCTGCTTGGGTTCAAACCTCTGGTTCGGCCGAAGTGGGTACGTAAGAAAGCTTGTCAGTAGGTCCCCGTTGGTCGATGGTTCTCACCAGGGTTTTCACGGGTTCTTCCTCTCCCAGTTATACTAGCCTCCATGTATAGCCCATGGTGTGCTGAAATATGGCGTTAAACCAACAACAATGACAGCAACATCTGGGTAACAAGAGCACTAGCTCTTGGCGAGCTATTTTATTGACATGACAACGCAGATAGATACACAGATAGTACATATTTTCAGTGAAACAATACACATCGGAAACGTTACCAAGCCAAAAGTAACAAGTTAAAAAGACAAGACAACAGTATATCACATGAAAATAAACACTTTTCTTTTCTTTAAACAAATGGACATATATAACAGCTCATATAAATGCATACATTTGAAAAAAATATATAAGAAATAAGACAGTTTTACTGATTAAAGAACATTTATTAAGATATTAGGCAATGAGGGTGTTCTAAGTTAAAAAAAAGGTATAAAAGAAAAACAAAAGTAAGCATTATGCGAACATAATTTAAGCTAGAGAAATTCGGTAAAATTGATAACTTTAAAGCTGAATTGTCGCTGAAAAGATGACATAAAGGACATTAACAATGAGAACCTTACCAGGTCTAAATCAGCCTGCTGAATTTTTTTAAATCAGAGATTGTATTCAGTTAATTGGACAGGCTGTTCCAGACTCTGGGGGAGTGAAATTTAAATGAGAACTTACCGTACTTTCTTACCATTGCCATTGGTATTCTTGCCAAATTTTGGTGTCTAAGAATATAGTTGCAGCTTCAGAATGTGACCAGATTATTCAGTTAATTCTGTTTTTCTCTTGTGAAGTATATTATATACTTAGCTGCCATATATCTTAATCTACTGATGTGTAGAGTAGGAAAATTTGCTTTTCTTAACAGAGAAGTCAAATGAGTTATTAAGATCATCGAACACCTGTTTTAGTGTCCTATGCTGAATCTTTTCTATACTATTTGAATTATTTTCATACGGAAATGCCAAATAAGGGGGCAGTAGTTGAAGCTTGCCCTAATAAGGCATTTGAAGATCAACAGTTTTGTATTAGTTGACAAATAGTGGTTGAAATGTTGAAAGACGTTTAATTGTCTTCTGCTTTTAGACAGATGTTATATATAAAGTTGCAAAAAGTCAGTTTGAGAGTCAATGCCTACTCCAAGGATTTTCACAGTCATCTAGGGATATTTCATGGTCTTCTATGCTGAAACTAGATACATTTTCGGTGTGTTTGCCAAGTACAATCGCTTGGAATTTCAGAAGGTTTGCTTGTATACTATTGGCTACAAACAATTCAGTCAATCTCTTGTTCCCATTTTGCAGAAAAGACATTACATTATTTGGATTTTTATGGATGTAAGACATGGTGTTGTTATCATCGTAATTACACAGCGTTGCTTTTTTGTGATATAGAAAATATAATTAATAAAGATATTAAATATGAGAGGTTCTAGTTTTGAGCTTTGCGGTACTCCTTTGGAGATTTTATCATAGTTACTGTATGAGAATCTAGTTTAGCTTGTAGTTTTCAATTAGTTTGATCGAGTTCTGATTATTGTTATAGGCTGTTATTGTTTCAAAGATGAGGCGGATGACTGTATAAGGCCTTGAACAGGTAGATTGCTATTGCACCCACGCTGGAGTTATTGTCCAGAGCGCCCCTCCAGTTAAATACCATGCTGACTGGACTGTAGTTACCCTTTTCCAAAGGATCAGATAGTTTGTACATTGCGGTTACTTGTGCTTCTTTAAGACGATCTCGAAAATTTCTTTGGTCAGCACAAATATTAAAGAGTATTGTTATGCATATTTAATTTGCATTATTTGTTTGCTTTTTTTTAGTGACTGTACCTTATGTATATCAATATTTTGCAATTGACCTTGTCCGAGATCAAATTCATTGTGTACCTGACCAGGGGCATTTATTTTGTAGAAAACATTATATATAGCTAATATTTCTCTATTAGTGTGGATTAAATATTCAGATCATTATTAATATAAACACGTTTACCTGTTTTGAGTTAAAAGATACATTCTTGATTCTGACCATAGCATATTCTCGAAGTGAAACTTCCATTCAGTGAGAGAGTATTTTCAAAAACTGGTAATTGCGACCTAGATTAAGTAGATTGTTACTTAATCTTGTGTCTCTAAGGATTACTCATTCTTGCTTTAACATCTCAAAGCAGAATTGGTTTTATTGTTGTTTTCAGTTTTACATTTGGGTAGATTTATTTATTCAAATTATTATTCATTGGAATTACAAAATGCTCATCAATAATATTCTTGGACAGAAAGTTAAATTGAAGTTATATTGATCTCAGACAAGGACATTTTTGGATTATATTATCGTGATACATCAAAAGACACTTAGCACATAGTCATAATCCAGGCTACTGGCATATTAGCAGGTTCGAGACTACAGGTACACTAACACAATCAATATTGGAACTCATTTGGAACACCATTGGAATTCAATTAGAACTTTATACATTTGGGCTTGTGATAGATCTTTTAGGAGTATTTGAGATTTAATTCATAATACCTTGAGATTTTTTTTTTTTAATTTTCAATTTGTATTCTAAGGAAATGCAGTATTTGTTGAATTTTACAAAACTTTTTATTTTTCTCTCATTTCTATTGCTTAGTTTAAGACCATTGATGCGTAACAGTATGTTAATTTTTGAGCATTAATGTGGTGAGCATATTGGAGGGTATTAAGAAGTATGTTGTAGATTTCTTTGTATCAAAGACGGACCGGTCCGGTGGCCAAGTGGTTAGAGCGTTCTCCTCGGATGCGGTAGGTCGCGGGTTCAAACCACGGCCGAGTCATACCAAAGACTTATAAAAATGGTACTAACAGTGCCTCACTAGGCGCTCAGCATTAAGAGGTTAGTGTTAGGACTGGTCGGCCTGATGTCAGGATAATGTGACTGGGTGGGACATCATGCTACATGTCTGCGACATGATGCCCCAGTGCTAGACATCACTATAAACTGCCACACTACTTAAATCGTAGTGATATGACTGAAAATTGTTAAAGCTACGTTAAAAATCCAAATCACACACACACAGACACACACACACACACACACACACACATGCACACGCACACATTGTATCAAAGCATTTCATAATTTTGAAAATTATATGTGGCATTACATGTTTCACATTAAGAGTTGGTTAGTTTTCAGGTGGTTGATTGTCATGAATAGCCCGTATGTTAAGGTGGACAGTACAGTTATCTACGAAGTTCATTAGACCCAGCGTGGGTTTTTTTTGTGTTTTTTTTTAAATGTCGCCAAGCTTGATTCGTCAATATTCACATTTCTTTTTCTCACTGTCCATCAACCACAATAATAGAATTCGGATTGGGAATAACATACAACTTTTTGATGACCAAAAGGACACTCACACCAAATTCTGTCTGTTTGAAGTTGTTATTAATTTCTGTTTTGTAGATACAGAATATATATATATATATATATATATATATATATATATATATATATATATATATATATATATAAAATACGAAAGACATTTCTGTAGTGCATTTGTTATCTTTGCAGATAAGGAAGGATACAGACGGATGCTAGACTTCCTATTTAAATTTGTTTCAGACCAGATCGAAAAGGAAAAACAAATGCTGGTAAAATTGGAAAAGGTATATAATATGCACAAAAAACCACGTAATCAAAACAAAAGAAACAAAATATGCAAACAATAACAAGAAATAGACAAAGAGGGCATGTACACTCATTTTATAAAAAAGATATAATATCTTCCCAGGTCTCTGAAGTATAAGATATTTAGACTTTAACGTAACCACAATCGGAACATCCTCAGCCTTTTCCGTCAAGTAGAGAAAGAAACCTCACATGCAAACAATAACAATAAATAGACAAAGAGTACATGTACACTCATTTTACAAAAAGATAAAATATCTTCTCAGGTCTCTGAAGTATAAGACATTAAGATTTTAACGTAACCACAATCGGAACATCCTCGGCCTTTTCCGTCCAGACGGAAATAAACCTGGATGTAATTCGTCGCCATTGAGAAGTTTATTTGGAACTACTTTCGTTCACATGGCCATAGAACACAATTAATTTTACTATATATTCTCTACATTTGTTTCTCAGTACTGAACTTTCTACTGTGTGACAATCAATACAAATCAGATGTTAATCTAAAATACCTTCAAAGATGACTTTACGGTGAAGTTCTTGTCAGGGGTTGACCTGCATTTTTTTGAGAGGCTGAATTGTAAACAAAACACCATGCAATGGAACACAGATTTCACTTCCGGATCATCACCAAGGCCTTATTACTCACTGTGCACTGTTGCCGAAATACACACAGACAACCACACCATAAGCTCATATTCTAAAGAATAAACAATTGCCTTTAAATCCTTACCAAGAATGCCTAAATCTAACTCTTGTATCACCACCAAACGGACAGGAAAAAAATGATCTAAAAATAGACTGGGACTACATTCGTGGGTACTGAACCGGAACTATTAATTGTGACCTAAGGCCTTTTGAAAGGCCCAATTTGTATGGCCAATTTTAGTCAAACTTTTATACTTGCATGCCACACTTATTTCAACTTTATACATGAAGTCTTTTGGAATTTCCTTGCAAACAAGACATGTGACAGCTGTCAGAAAGTGTGTAGTGGTGGTGTTCCACAGGGTGCAAGTTGTGGTCCAAGTGTTCTTGAGAAACCAAAACTAAATTTGCTATATCTTCCTTAATTACAGGAATTTTTCAATGCAGTAAAAACCTAATTGTAATACATGATAAGGCCTGTCTGAAAATATGTTTGAAATTTTAAAATAATGATATATTAAATTTTAATGGAAATTTAAATAAACATTTAAATTTTAAAAACTAAATTTTTTTAAAAAATTAAATTTTCACACAAGTTATAATATTCAGTTTGACAAATTTAAGGCAGCAAAGTTGATTAATGAATGGCATTTAAAACAAATGGTAGTCTGGGTCTGTACAACTGATAACATTTTTCAGAGGGGTACTGAAGCATGATAGCTCACAGTGATTTTGGCAGCAAATTGCAATATGCCTATCCAGATGCATATAGGTGTACACACTAAAGAAACAATGACAGGTGCTATGTTCCACATTTATTGTGTCAGGTACTTGGGCAGTTGTTTGTATAACTAATAGTGCACTCAAATTTAAAGTTTTGGTGGGACCACTACCATGTTTTATAGCAAAAATGCATTCCATTTTAATGTCGATAACTACAAAAGTCAACAATGTGATAGGAAAATACAGTTTCAGGGAGGTTCCACCTTACTGAACAATGGTGCGAATCTCTCTCATGAAGATCTAAGCCATGTCTTTGAGGTGCTGTATATCAGTGTGCTGATATGAACTAATCTTGGTCACTTATAGCAGTACACTGCACATGTCCTTTATGAGACCTTGCTATCACCATCGGACTACTGGAGAGCTTCCAAACTGATCCAACTCTAACACTTTGTTCCAGATACCAGGCTAGACCTGAAAATATATAACATGTTTCATTTAATTCTAGAAAACAGTAAGATGTAGGCAAATGAAGTTAAAATGTGTTGGCTATGGTGATTTCAAAATAACATTCAGGTTGCAAACATGGGAAAAAATAGTAAACTTTACAGAGTGACACTCAGAAATGTGAAGCAATGGGCATGTATTAAAGTGATAGATGCATCCTAAAAATAGATGATGTTTCTACAAGCATATTTAGCCATTTACAGGTTAAATAACTAATCAGGTAGAGTATGTATCATCAAGTTTAAGGCAATGTTGGAACGGTGAGGTTTGATCATTGGTGCAAACATTAGTACATACCAGTATACTGGAAAGTCAAATGACAATGTACCAAATTAAAATTTATTACTATAAGCAATCTTATTCATGAGGAAAATAACAATTTTGGATATTGCGAGTGAATACAGCCAAATGTGGCCACACAGATCAACTATAGGTACCAATAGATCCTATATCATCAACCAAATGTGAAATTCTGGTCCCCAAAACTTGAAAACAAGGATGGACATTTGCATGTGTGGGACATATGCAATGTACTTATTAAAATCACATGTGCAAAAATAATTCAAATGATCTGTTTGAACATTTTCAGTCTATGTTTAAGAGTGTTGGTTACCAGTTATTAAGCTCAATGATTCAATGGAATCAGATATCAGCTGATGCTGCAATACCACACTCTGTCAAAGTACTAAATTGAAATATGTTACCATACAGAGGCATATTCATGATGAAAATAACATCTTGGATATTTGAAGTGCACACAGCCAGAACTGAGCCTTACAGGTTCACTATAGATACTATGTCAGCCTATAGGATGTACTGAATGCCAACTTTTGATCCCAAACATTCTAAAATATATGCATATTTGTTCATGTCAGCTATGTAACCATGTTAAGAGTAGTTGTACAAAGTTAAATTCAAATAATCTGTTTGAATATTTCTTATGTAATCTTTAGAGTGTCAGTTAACAAATATTATTAGTAATTAATAATGCATAAAGCAAAATGGATCATTAGAATTCCCATAATATCATCTAGGCCACAATGCCGCACTACATCAATCAATATCTTAAAGAAACTGAACAATAAAATGGAATGCATTCTGTGTTCAACTTACATCCTTTTGCTGTTTTCTTACATGCAAGGGTAAATATACCTGGGGAAAGTATATTTTATCCCTTTGACCTGTATTTCATTCTCTGACAGCTTAATATGATTTTGTAGAGAACTTGAGCAGGTTCTAGTATAAAGTCTTCATCTCTGTCCTCTCACTAAATACCCTATAACTATGTTTATAAACAATTACTGATAGCTATACAAGCAGATATGTGTTACTCAGGAAGTCACCCCATCATAAACACATAAATTAACTGCTTGGACCCCAAATAAATAGTTTCAATGACCTAAAGGTACAATACAAAATAGAATTTTGTCTTCATGTATTTTAAATGAAGGTCTCATTTTGACTTACAAAGATATTTTCTCTGATAAAATTTGACAAATATCCATCATTTGAGCTTGTATATGGTGTAGGATTATATACATGCTGATATCATTTAATATCATTCCCAATAAATATTATATATGTGCCTTTTTGGTGGAAAAATTTTATTTTTTATTTTTTTTTTAAATTTCATTTAAATTTTTAAAATAAAAATCAATTTTTTAGTTTTAATTTCATTCTTATATTTTTAAAGTCAATATACATAACATATTAAAATTTCATGTGTCTATCATTAATAATAAAGATTTTATACCAGTTTAAACTTTACTCAAATACTGCACTGACAGGCCATAGAACAATTAATTTTACTATATATTCTCTACATTTGTTTCTCAGTACTGAACTTTCTACTGTGTGACAATCAATACAAATCATATGTTAATCTAAAATACCTTCAAAGATGACTTTACGGTGAAGTTCTTGTCAGGGGTTGACCTGCATTTTTTTGAGAGGCTGAATTGTAAACAAAACACCATGCAATGGAACACAGATTTCACTTCCGGATCATCACCAAGGCCTTATTACTCACTGTGCACTGTTGCCGAAATACACACAGACAACCACACCATAAGCTCATATTCTAAAGAATAAACAATTGCCTTTAAATCCTTACCAAGAATGCCTAAATCTAACTCTTGTATCACCACCAAACGGAGACAGGAAAAAATGATCTAAAAATAGACTGGGACTACATTCGTGGGTACTGAACCGGAACTATTAATTGTGACCTAAGGCCTGAAAGGCCCAATTTGTATGGCCAATTTTAGTCAAACTTTTATACTTGCATGCCACACTTATTTCAACTTTAAACATGAAGTCTTTTGGAATTTCCTTGCAAACAAGACATGTGACAGCTGTCAGAAAGTGTGTAGTGGTGGTGTTCCACAGGGTGCAAGTTGTGGTCCAAGTGTTCTTGAGAAACCAAAACTAAATTTGCTATATCTTCCTTAATTACAGGAATTTTTCAATGCAGTAAAAACCTAATTGGAATACATGATAAGGCCTGTCTGAAAATATGTTTGAAATTTTAAAATAATGATATATTAAATTTTAATGGAAATTTAAATAAACATTTAAATTTTAAAAACTAAATTTTTTTAAAAAATTAAATTTTCACACAAGTTATAATATTCAGTTTGACAAATTTAAGGCAGCAAAGTTGATTAATGAATGGCATTTAAAACAAATGGTAGTCTGGGTCTGTACAACTGATAACATTTTTCAGAGGGGTACTGAAGCATGATAGCTCACAGTGATTTTGGCAGCAAATTGCAATATGCCTATCCAGATGCATATAGGTGTACACACTAAAGAAACAATGACAGGTGCTATGTTCGACATTTATTGTGTCAGGTACTTGGGCAGTTGTTTGTATAACTAATAGTGCACTCAAATTTAAAGTTTTGGTGGGACTACTACCATGTTTTATAGCAAAAATGCATTCCATTTTAATGTCGATAACTACAAAAGTCAACAATGTGATAGGAAAATACAGTTTCAGGGAGGTTCCACCTTACTGAACAATGGTGCGAATCTCTCTCATGAAGATCTAAGCCATGTCTTTGAGGTGCTGTATATCAGTGTGCTGATATGAACTAATCTTGGTCACTTATAGCAGGACACTGCACATGTCCTTTATGAGACCTTGCTATCACCATCGGACTACTGGAGAGCTTCCAAACTGATCCAACTCTAACACTTTGTTCCAGATACCAGGCTAGACCTGAAAATATATAACATGTTTCATTTAATTCTAGAAAACAGTAAGATGTAGGCAAATGAAGTTAAAATGTGTTGGCTATGGTGATTTCAAAATAACATTCAGGTTGCAAACATGGGAAAAAATAGTAAACTTTACAGAGTGACACTCAGAAATGTGAAGCAATGGGCATGTATTAAAGTGATAGATGCATCCTAAAAATAGATGATGTTTCTACAAGCATATTTAGCCATTTACAGGTTAAATAACTAATCAGGTAGAGTATGTATCATCAAGTTTAAGGCAATGTTGGAACGGTGAGGTTTGATCATTGGTGCAAACATTAGTACATACCAGTATACTGGAAAGTCAAATGACAATGTACCAAATTAAAATTTATTACTATAAGCAATCTTATTCATGAGGAAAAAAACAATTTTGGATATTGTGAGTGAATACAGCCAAATGTGGCCACACAGATCAACTATAGGTACCAATAGATCCTATATCATCAACCAAATGTGAAATTCTGGTCCCCAAAACTTGAAAACAAGGATGGACATTTGCATGTGTGGGACATATGCAATGTACTTATTAAAATCACATGTGCAAAAATAATTCAAATGATCTGTTTGAACATTTTCAGTCTATGTTTAAGAGTGTTGGTTACCAGTTATTAAGCTCAATGATTCAATGGAATCAGATATCAGCTGATGCTGCAATACCGCACTCTGTCAAAGTACTAAATTGAAATATGTTACCATACAGAGGCATATTCATGATGAAAATAACATCTTGGATATTTGAAGTGCACACAGCCAGAACTGAGCCTTACAGGTTCACTATAGATACTATGTCAGCCTATAGGATGTACTGAATGCCAACTTTTGATCCCAAACATTCTAAAATATATGCATATTTGTTCATGTCAGCTATGTAACCATGTTAAGAGTAGTTGTACAAAGTTAAATTCAAATAATCTGTTTGAATATTTCTTATGTAATCTTTAGAGTGTCAGTTAACAAATATTATTAGTAATTAATAATGCATAAAGCAAAATGGATCATTAGAATTCCCATAATATCATCTAGGCCACAATGCCGCACTACATCAATCAATATCTTAAAGAAACTGAACAATAAAATGGAATGCATTCTGTGTTCAACTTACATCATTTTGCTGTTTTCTTACATGCAAGGGTAAATATACCTGGGGAAAGTATATTTTATCCCTTTGACCTGTATTTCATTCTCTGACAGCTTAATATGATTTTGTAGAGAACTTGAGCAGGTTCTAGTCTAAAGTCTTCATCTCTGTCCTCTCACTAAATACCCTATAACTATGTTTATAAACAATTACTGATAGCTATACAAGCAGATATGTGTTACTCAGGAAGTCACCCCATCATAAACACATAAATTAACTGCTTGGACCCCAAATAAATAGTTTCAATGACCTAAAGGTACAATACAAAATAGAATTTTGTCTTCATGTATTTTAAATGAAGGTCTCATTTTGACTTACAAAGATATTTTCTCTGATAAAATTTGACAAATATCCATCATTTGAGCTTGTATATGGTGTAGGATTATATACATGCTGATATCATTTAATATCATTCCCAATAAATATTATATATGTGCCTTTTTGGTGGAAAAATTTTATTTTTTAATTTTTTTGAAAATTTCATTTAAATTTTTAAAATAAAAATCAATTTTTTAGTTTTAATTTCATTCTTATATTTTTAAAGTCAATATACATAACATATTAAAATTTCATGTGTCTATCATTAATAATAAAGATTTTATACCAGTTTAAACTTTACTCAAATACTGCACTGACAGGCCATAGAACACAATTAATTTTACTATATATTCTCTACATTTGTTTCTCAGTACTGAACTTTCCACTGTGTGACAATCAATACAAATCATATGTTAATCTAAAATACCTTCAAAGATGACTTTACGGTGAAGTTCTTGTCAGGGGTTGACCTGCATTTTTTTGAGAGGCTGAATTGTAAACAAAACACCATGCAATGGAACACAGATTTCACTTCTGGATCATCACCAAGGCCTTGTTACTCACTGTGCACTGTTGCCGAAATACACACAGACAACCACACCATAAGCTCATATTCTAAAGAATAAACAATTGCCTTTAAATCCTTACCAAGAATGCCTAAATCTAACTCTTGTATCACCACCAAACGGAGACAGGAAAAAATGATCTAAAAATAGACTGGGACTACATTCGTGGGTACTGAGCCGGAACTATTAATTGTGACCTAAGGCCACATGGAAAATATGACGGCGGAAGAAGACAAAATCACATTGGTAATATTCTTGGCCTGTGCAGTCGTAACATATGTGGTGCACTCCACCTGAGGCAAATTGCCAAACACATCAAAATGATGTTATTCCCAGAAATACTTCCGAGGTTATATCTAAATCTTACGGAAATGACCGAGCGATGTTCCAGTTGACGTTAAGTCTGTTTGAACGAGATTAAGCTTGACTCTGAAGGAGTTGCGGTACTTGACAAACAGTTCCGGAACCCAACAATGAATGCTATATTGTCATCACATTCCCTATTAGTCGTTATTCAACAGTTTCTGCCCAGCATTTTCACAGTGCACGTGCGTACAGTCGTGTAAACCTTTCATACCAACGCTGAAAAATCATTTCGCCATCGCATGCATGTCACTGCTTTACCAATATGATATATATGCTAGAGACGAGATCATTTTTGGCGAGTACTGTTTTGGCATGTTTTTGTGTTGTGACTCTCCTCCCAGGACGACGATTTATTTCATTTTTATGAAATATTCAACTTTTACATCTTAAATAAAATATTCTCTTTCCTACAAAACGCCACAATTTTCTTTGATTGTCAGCCTGTTCGGCTGATAGGTCTAACCTAAATTGTTCTCGACTCTTTTCCAAACATATATTCAAGTGCCAGCATCATGGTTAAGGGGGATCTCTACAGCAGGGCCGTTTTATCCAATAGGAACAGTAGGCACTCTGACTAGGGCCTTCGAACACCATGTTACTGAAAAGTGTATACACAGAGAGACAGAATCATGTCAATTGCAATCGTTTTATTAAAGAAATGCCTAGGGCCTACAATGACTCTCATCAGGCCCTGCTCTACAGATATTATGAACTTCTGAGAGAGAGAGAGAGAGAGAGAGAGAGAGAGGTGTAAAGTGAAGTTGTTTGCGTTGGCAACATGCTCAGTGGAAAGAATTTGGGTATTCCTCTATGTTACTTTCATTTACTGTGGCTGAAATTTCTTTGGATATTGTACTTGTGGAGATGTACATGATCAAAGCACACAGCTAACCAAAATGTCTGCTCCATTTGCTCGAAAAATCATCCTGAATTAGTCTAAAATACACTATCTTTAGCAGTTATTAAAATAGGGTACACGAATTTTGACAGACTAGACAATGCCAGCTCTAAAAGTGTAATGAATGAATTACCAAATATATAAAATGTAAGAAAAAGTTATCGACTCTTTTTTTCACGATTGACCCTTGAAGTCCAGGAAGTGAAAATCACCAAGCGGAGCTAGCAGTTTTTTGAAAGGTACACATCTGAAGTAAGGTCAAGCTGTATATTCTATAACCCATATTACACCCATCAATCATACACCAAACTAAAGAGAATTAAAAGTTCTTTTAACAATACCTTAGATATGCAAGGTCTTTTTTAATATAGCCAGCATTAGCAGCAAAAAAAAACCAGGGGAATTTTCTTCCTTCACAAATCTAGCCCCATGCAAAATACGAAACTGTAGAGCGCCACCAATGTTAATATGGAGCCGATAGTCCTATTCTAATTTTCAGTGGAGATAAATTAATCCATAGGCTGGACTTTATTTGCACTTTGGGGCATACCCAGTTATGGGCCGTTTCCAGACGGGGGATCAGGAAAGTACTTTATTTGGAAATTTTCGCAAGAGGGTTACCCTGCTGGTGTATTCGGAATAGCTTGTTTGTCCGATTCCGGGCTAATCGGATGGGTCATTGTTATTATTTGCGAAGAACTAAAAATCATAAAAAAATTGTGTGATATAATGTATAAACATAAAACACAACTTAAGAACTCAACTGATAACAATGAACATCTTGCTAAACATGTTAATTAACATGTTCCGGTTCAGAACTGGTTATGTTCAGAAGGACAACAGTTGGTCTGAAATTTTACAATCTTTGGGTCTTGTGTCACCCAAATTCGTTGTTACTATTACTAATTGCAACAATAACTAAGACCGCTATTCTGATTATAGTCCTGGTGTTTCATAGCCTATACATTTTCAAGAACACTTGGCATCAAGGTATTCAGTTCCTGGAGCAGAACTGTGGTTTGATCTTCCTTGAAAGGAAAAATTCAGGAGAGACAACTCATGATCTTGTAGATCATTTTGACTTTCGTAGCATACATTCTTATTTTCTGATTGGTCATACTTTAAAGATATTAAAGTTTGAATTCCTTTCTTCTGCAACCCGACTTTTAATATCCAAATAAACTAAAACTTTCGTCCAAAACCTTTAAAGGTGCTATTTTTATCATTTCCTTTTCATTGTTACAATAAATATCAGCTATTATATTTTACATGATTGAGGACAGTCTGGAATGTTTTTGTTTGTTGTATTTTTTAGAGGTGATTGTATTTTATGCTGGAATACGCTATGTAATAAAAAATTTCAGCTCTAAATTAGGATGACTTTTGATCTGATATATTGTCACTGTGAATATACTACACGTGAAAATTCAGTATATGCTGGGATACAGAGCCCCTGAATTCTTTCCAGTGCAGCTCAAGTATATAATAAGTTCTTGGTGAAGCGCTATGTAATCAGTTCCTAATAATAAATGTTACGATCTAAAATTCAAAAAAACAAATTCTAAAAAAACTAAAAGAAAGAAATCAACTATCATAATTATTTTAAACAGTTAACATCACACTTGGATTAGTCCACTCATTGTTCATAGGGGAGTTTTATGGAAAGACCAGGATAAACCCTTTTCAGACGGCACAGTTGCAATTGGACATTGTAGTGTTTTTAACAGTATAAGGGGTAGTGTTCGTTATTTTCACCATTATTGCAAAGACAGTTACTCGATTGTATTATTTACACTGTATTTACACTGTATTTAAACACGACATATGTCCACTTAGTTATAGTATCATGTGGCATAAATAACTGATTTTTATTCTTTAACGTCGTCTAAAAAATAATCAATATACTGTTTAACCTCATTCCAGTAATTATATCGTCCAAGCTTAACTTGGATCATATGTATAGAATGTAAGGAGTAAAAGCATCGAACAGTGACCATCCATCAAATCATTATAAAGGCATACATGATTGACCCACGTCATAGGAAAAGGGACCTTAAGGCTTTTGTAACCAGTTCTGTCTGATCAAGGCTTCCAGCTTTTGGAAGATTAACTGATTAATGTACAGAGCAGGCTTTGATCAAACTGCTCTATTGAGCAGGTAATCTGGGTCTACGCTGGAAAGTAAAGTTTAACAAATAGCCATTGATATAAAGATCTCATTAACACATTTACAACAATGAAAGAACTTGTACAATCGGTCGAAGATTATTGAAAATATATTCACTTTATTATTTTTGAATTCATCATATATTCTGCAAAATGGCCGACATAATGGATTTAAAAAAGTGAAGAAAATGCCTTAATAAATACCTTTTATACGAGAAAAGATTTGATTCGGTCAGTTCTAAAGTATAAGCACAGCATGAACAGTCATTTTACTGTCCCTTTAAATGCCCATTTTCCTGTAACGCAACTCCTTAATCGCACAAAGCCCGCTTTCCAATTCTTCTTTCGAATAAGATCGTCAGCAATATGTCTTCAGCATTTGCCGATGTTATCTTGTTTACAAGCACCAGAAGGGAAGAGGGGCCATGGAACAAACAGCAAATAGACAAATACTGAGATTTCAGCAGGATTTCACAAGCCTGTCAAGACTCGAACTCTCTGTTTGCGTTGATACTAATAACATTTCGCCGGACAGTCAATTTTACACGAGATTATTGTTGCATCTCTGATGCACACCAAAAAACTATTTGGTGTTAGAGCTTAGAAGTGCCTTTTGGCAAAATAGCTTTAAACGGGCTTAATTCAACCAGAGGTTGTGTGCCGATGATGCAAACAAGTAAAAGATGCTAGAGCTTAGAAGTGCCTTTTGGCAAAATAGTTTTAAAGGGGCTTAATCCAACCAGAGGTTGTGTGCCGATGATGCAAACAAGTAAAAGATGCTAGAGCTTAGAAGTGATCTGTGGCAAAATAATTTAAAACGGACCTTTTCCAGCAAGGTCTTGTGTGTTTGTGAAACACACCAGTAAATGGTTGATGCTAGAGGTCAGAAGTGCCTTTTAGACAAACTAATATATAGCGAACTTAGCCCAACCGAATTAAAATATTGTTGTGTGTCTTTGATGCACATCAGTACATAGCTGGTGTAAGAGGCCAGATGTGCCTTACAGGTAGAATATCCTAGATAGAGTTTAGCATAACCAAGCTACAGTATTTGTTATGCGTCTCTGAAGCATACCAATCAATAAGTCGATGACGTTACAACTTAGAAATGCCATTCATGCAAAAGAAGCTTAACGCGGGATTACTCCAACCAAACTAAAATAGTGTTATATGTCTCTCAGGGAGACCAGTAATGCAGGACTCCACTTGGGGCTGTGACCTCTTATCCACTCTGTATTCAGAGTTCAGCATATGGGTTTCTTTTGCACCAGTATTAGATCCAATGCTGATGTCACAAAACAAAATTCAAAGATTCATCTCCATCAGTACTTTTATGTACATTATGATGCTAGCGTTGCAATAATTCTAGTGAACACTGGAAACTTGAAAACAAGACCCTTTCCCATTCCCATCCCGCCTTTGTGTATCCTTGGTAAACGGGTTTAACTTTTTGTCGTTCTGCTTCCTCTGACACTCTTATCGACATAAAAGGATGACCTCCAAAATATTTTGCACACAAGTCAACATTCACTATATTGTACAAAATAGTATCTGTCCATGTTTACTCTTCTGCTCACTGTTTACTTTTCTACACATAGCCTTTAAAGTGCAGCCCCAACATAAATTTATTGAACTGTTAAA
>JAECUM010023372.1:0-51726 GCA_016617855.1 Megalonaias nervosa
GAATTTAATGAAATATATTTTTTTAAAGTTAAAATCCATTTATTCCCATTCTTTCATCAAATATGGAAGAACAATCAGTTGTATTTAAGCTGATCATGAATGATCCAATGTTATTGGGTTCGAAAGTACCGTTGATCTAGTAATCCCAACACTGTAATACTAGACGGAACAATTAGCTAATTCAGTACCGGTTGATAATATTTCTGACGTCGCAGCATGAAATTTAGCATGAACTTTAAAACATATTCAATACAAATAGTATAATTTATTAGGTACGTTACTGGAGTTAGAAATGGCGAAAGGGCGGAAGAAAGAAAAGAAAAAAAGAAACAAGAGAAGGAATGAATGAAAACAGACGAAGATATGAATATGTACATTAATTAATGAAAAAGATGTTTCATGACTGAAAATAAACATAAGCATATTTTAGCTCATTATCTACCATTTATAAAGTAGTTAATCAGACATACACTATGGTCCTGCTCATATAAGCATACTTATGGGACAAAAAATATACAAATAATAAGAAATAAATTTAATAAACTCAAAAGAAAAAAAATGTAACACTATTACCGATGCTGGAGACCTGACACATTCAGCCAAATGCCAAGGTTAAGATACAATGTAGAATCAACTGATCATCACACTAACTTATGACATCATCCCCCTGCATGAGCCAATGAAATGGTGTTTCCATTTTCTGGGATTTTCTTGTTCTAGCCTTACAAGAGATGATCAGTTTTTACCTGGCACTCGTATGGCCAAGACCTACCATTTATAAAGTAGTTAATCAGACATACACTATGGTCCTGCTCATATAAGCAAACTTATGGGACAAAAAATATGCAAATAATAAGAAATAAATTTAATAAACTCAAATGAAAAAAAATGTAACACTATTACCGATGCTGGAGACCTGACACATTCAGCCAAATGCCAAGGTTAAGATACAATGTAGAGTCAACTGATCATCACACTAACTTATGACATCATCCCACTGCATTAGCCAATGAAATGGTGTTTCCATTTTCTGGGATTTTCTTGTTCTAGCCTTACACGAAAAGATCCGTTTTTACCTGGCACTCGTATGGCCAAGATCTTTCAGTGCCGTGTGTGGGTTCTCTGAAAGACATTTAGCTATTTCCAGAAGTAATCACAACATTTTAGATCAAAATCCATTCTTGATACATACATTTTATTATTTAACAGATACGTGTGTTTAAGAGAATTGCCAACAGCTAAAAATCATCCCAGAGTTATGTTTTATTATCTCACGGAGCTTGGTTACTTTAGGTCTTCCACACAATTCCTGGTTTAAAGTGGCTAATATGGGAAACACACTACAGACTTGCTGGATCTGACTTAGGTTTAAAAAATGCCGAGGCAACCGTAAAGATAACACCATTAGATTAGATGCAATCCCATTATTGCAGTTTCTCTTCATCATTTTGTCAGTTTATGTCGTCAGGTACATTTTATTAGTCGCCGGTGCCATGTATTTGTATCATCATTTACTTCCTGGACGCGAGAAACCAAAGGTTCATATGTACAGCAGCAAATGAAGCAAACCGATTTTAAGGGGAAAAATCAAATACTAACAACTTACATCGACATTTACTAGCAGAGGATTAGTCTGTGGTAGCAAGAGTCATGAATTAGTTACTTATAAATGTATTACAATGTCCTGTTCATTCACTGTGTTCCGTATATATGAGGTATCATACTTTCGTCGCTTGTTCAAAACGTTTTCTTTCTACTCTCTATATATTATTACAAACATAACTGAGAGAGAGAGAGAGAGAGAGAGAGAGAGAGAGAGAGAGAGAGAGAGTTTTTCAAAACATTTATGTGTAACTTCATCTGACTATTTAACATATTGTTATGGAAAAATATTTGTACAAAGATCTAAAACTAGATAAGTTGAAAATTTGAGAGCGTGCTTTTTATTACACGAATACAACTCTATTTTCGAGTGTCCATAATTTTGGGTCTAAGCCTATATAAACGTTGCAGAAAAACTAATATTCTAATCTTCTGTAAAATGAGTAAAGAAGTTTTTGAATACAAAAAAATGTATAAAACTGTCTACAAAAAGTAAATCAATATGAGTTCACTTGGTTGTGGTGAGGATTGAAGAGCATTTTCAATAGGTAACATCGCTAAGATTTTTGTTGTAGAGTAACGAGTGACTTAGGGCACTTATAGGGATACGATCCACTTTTAAATCCGGTTGTAAGTTATCACCGTTAGTGAAATTGCGCTTTGATCGTAAGATTCTCTTAAGTGCAATCTTAGAATTTTCCTACACTTAGCGACATTTTGTTACACGTTGCCAAGGCTGTAAAATATGCATACACCTCATTACACGCACGGAAAACAAACCTCAGTTTTACCTGGCTAACTCATGTGGAACAATTTTAAATATTCACTTTATAGCTGTAAATATTTGTCTGAATATAAAAGCCTCTTCAAACAAAGATTGTTTTGTCGTAGATTTGTTTATTAAAAAATGTTAGATAAAAATCTGAAAATATTATTTATCGGAGAGCCTCAGTTTCTTGCGACCTTTTGTGACATTAGTCATTGGAAGCTTCGGCGTGAAGAGTATATAAACGCATCCATGGTGGAGTAACAGTAACATAAATAGTGTATTATCTTCTTGTATTAATAGGTATAACATCAATGACACACACTCGTATGTTTATAACTAAATGGAGAAAATATTTGTTCACATTTTCATTTTTTAAAATCTTCATTCGTCAAGTAATTATTTATTGTTCTGTTATGTATATGCAACAGTTTGCCATATTGTTTTGACATCATTCTTTCATGTAACTCTTTGTTTGTCCCTTATTAAAAACCTAATTACTCTGAAACATTATTACTCTGTACTTATCCCATGGTCGTTAGCTACTGTGAGCGAAGTATAATTTTCCAACATGGTTTTATTGATGTTATTCTATAATACATTTCCCTCCAATAATCGTGTACCCACCACACCTTGCTGCATTCATAAATAAGTATTCTCTCTGTTTGGTATAAATGTGTTACTCTGTAATTTAATATTTCATGGATATAACTTACATTTCTAACTAGGAATCGTGATTTGTACATTAAACTGAGTATTAAGTTCCTCGTGCCTATCAAGTGAGATTTCTTGAATACTTCGAGCCATGATATATTCTTTCATTTGTATGTGCCTTTGGGTGGATGAATGTGGTGCGGGCATGATTGGCATGAGATGAAGTATGGCTCTCAAACCTATCTGATAATTTTCGTTTCGTTTTATATTGTTATGTATATCGACATTTTTTGTAACTCCTGGTACATGAATATATTTAGGGTCTGTTAAGAGCGTAAAATTACATAGGATCTATAAATAAATGCTTACGTAAGTGTTGACAATTACTAATAATAATCTTATACGACTTAATAATGACGTTGGGTTACTTTCGCATTGGCTGATGGGGTTTGGACAATTCTAGAAGAACTCAATAACTTCCCATTGGTTCGGTTAGGTCAAATGAATAGGCAATTTCGAGACAAAGTGAGTAGTAAGATCTACCACGTGGGGTATGTTGTAAAATATATTCGTAATATAAGGTATATTGCTACGTGTAGGCTCGTACAGAAGTAGCAAAAGAAAAGAGTGAAGCCAACAAGCTTTGTAAATTTTAACAAAATAATTTATTTACCTAGAAAACAAGGTAAAAATATGAAATAGGACTTACGGTTTGTGAATATAATCCAACAATTAATCATAAAATTGAAAAATATAAGTCCTATCACTAAACAGTTCTAATTGAATCCAGGTTCGAATCTCGATGACTTTCCAATATGGAAGGCGATGACGTCAGATGAGGTCGTTGAACTGATGGCAACAGTTCCTCGTTGAATCACAATTTATAATGTTCTGTTTAGAATTCCAGAATAAATTTCCACTAAATGTCTTTGTCCCAGAATTTTTATCAAGAAAAGCACTTGTTTTGTTTTCCAGAGAATATAAATTATTAAATCCCCCAAAATAGATGAACTTCAAAACAAAATGGCATCAACACTAAAAGCACCTTGAGCTCTAAAGGTGTATGATACGACTCAATAAATCTACTAGAAAATGGCTGTTTTAACCTGCGATTTTAGATCACATGGTGGCTCACGTGACGGGGCTACGTGATTACTAATTGAACAGCACAGTAAAAAAATGGTATTTTGCACGTAGGCCTAGAATAGCCCTCTCTAAGAATCAGATTCTCACGCTGAAAATAAAAATAAAAAAAGAAAGACTGTTTACAACATAGCTAACACGAGATCCGAACATGACTTTGGCAATAGCCTATCATTTTAATTCAATGTTTACAAACGTCTCAACCAAGGTGAACTAAAAATAGTGATAAAGCAACCTTTTACGTTTTAGTCAGGTCAAAACAGAGAAGTGAATGTTTCGAAAAAACATTCAAATCCAATGAAAATTATCATCACAATAAAATGTAACGAAACAAAAATAAAATAAAAAAGAATTTAAAACTAACACACAAGCAATTTAATTACATATACGTAACAATATAAAGAGAGAACCGAGCAAACCAGTACATTTCCGGTTTGGAAATTTATACGAAACTATACATTCATTTGGACTCTAGTAGAACATAATGAATTATTCTGGATTCACTTCATAATACTGTAAATTCGTCTCATGTTTTCATTTAGAACTTTGATAATTAGATTATTTGTTAAGTTTTACAAAACATGTTGGTTTTGCTCCATTCTGATACTTAGTTTATGACCACAGAGTTGTAACAATACACATTTCATTTATATCGTCACTCACAAGTCAGCACATTTCAGGAGATATGCAAAGGAGTTCCACTCGGATCAACGCTGTGGCCAGTGTAATTTTGCTTACCTCTTGAATTATATTTTAGATTTTGTAACAGATGGTTGCTTTCATAATATGTAGATAATAATGCCTTGTCCTATGCTGATGAAAATATTTAAGCGTCGGTCAAACTAATATCTTTATAGCATGTCTTGTGCTGATTGGTTCGCCAAAAAGCAAATGGAGGCAAACCCAGAGAAGTTACAAGGTTTAGCAATTGGCTGTAAAGCACATAATTAAGCTCTCTCTTTTTAACTAGAATGAATTACCGTAAATTGTAAAATAGCAGTTAAACTCATATCAAGGTATATTTTAAGAGGATTTTAAGATTATAAATAGGAAATTTTACATATACTTACATGATCTTATTACTTATCACATAGTTGGTACACTTTACATATATTAGGTGCAGTTTCAATTTTTGATATGACATGTTAAATATCACTTTATGCGATTCTGATCGGTCCAAATAATCCGATGAAATTCGTGCGCAGTATTCTCTTTACTGTTTGGCTGCGATCGTGGGAAAATCTCATTACCGCGCTGACTGGAACTTTTTGTCTTTTTACAATTGCCAATAACATTTTGGCGGCCTTTTTTTTAAATCGACTGCCTAAAGGGAATTGTGGAAAAAAGGTCACGTCTGTCTGAATATGACCTATTGACCACCACATTGGCTCGTTACGCGATGCATAGATTATCATGGTATGAAATATGGCGTAAAATCCCAATATGAAAACAACAACAAGTTAAACTAAGGATATTGCTCAGTTGATAGCGGGTGTGGCGGGAGAGGTGACTTGTATAGCTGTAATATGGAGTCCACGCTGAATACAGGCATGGTTTAAATATTAACTTATGGAAGTAAATAAACTCACCTCTGCTGACAGAAGAATGGGAACATTAACTGGTCTCCCAGCTGACAGAACTTCATTCAATCACAACACATTTACGCGGTAAATATGTGATGCTATTCCGACTCCGAATGAAATTTGTTTATGTCTTCTGTAGTATACTGTTCAAAATATTGTAATGCCAATATCCGGTCACAAATACATTACAGCAAATATGGGAATTTCTGCATCCAGTAATCATCCTTGCACATGAATGTCGCAACAATTTAATGTTTAGTTGTGAAATCCACACTTTAGTGTAAACATGGATTGTGTAATGTACTCGAACCGGTACTTTCTCAAAAAATGTGGGATCTCACTAACTGGACATTCTGTCTTGTAATATGTTCTGTTTATTCGGAACGACACGTGTTCTTTGATTTATAAAGTGTAAAAATGTATAATCTACTTTCAAACGTTAATACTTGTTCAGCTTCGTTTGGGAATATTTTTACGGACAACAAATGAAAGGTGCAAAGGCTCATTCAGAATGAACGAGTTTGTTCGTTCTTCTCTCTCTCTAAATAATTTCTACTGAAATAAAAACTATGCGATGAAAAGAATCTCAAATGGATAATGATCTAATAATATTATTAAATTTAACAAACTCGTTGACTAAGGCTCGCAAAAGCTGGACGTTATTCAATTTGTTTCAAAAAATTAAAAATTAAATCATTACCCATTTGAAATCCTCTATATATTAAGCAAAATTGTTACTCCTTTTGATATAGTAATATCATAAACATACTAGGGTGAGAAGATCACACTACGCTAATAATTCTTTTCGATGGTTTGGAGAAAAGCTACTGAACCCACTTCTTTTACTTTCAAGGGATAAATACTTCTTGGTCAGTGTGACAGCTTAGAATCTAGTTTGAATGATTCATCTTGTAGCTGCTGTCATGTCTGTAGTTGTTTGTGCACTTTGCTTTAATTAATACATGTTCCTTGATTGAAGTAAATTATATTATGATATATGTGTACTATAGGATACTTTCTACTTACTGCAGATTTGTGAGAAAGCTATGATATTCGAGGGGTATTTAAAATATTCTGAATATTAGTGAGCTGCAAAAAAGTTGTTTTTTAGTGAACAGTATGTCATTAAAATCACTTCAAAGTACTCACCATGCACTTGTATTCGCTTTCACCCTCTAATTTTCTAATAATAAAATGACATTTTTATTCACGTTTTGATATGTTTTGCATATACTGTAAAACAGCACTTTTAACCCGGACATCGGCTTTCAAATGTTTTGACTCCGAGTGAACCTTTGATAACTGTGTTCAGCCAAAATATCGCTTTGAGATAAATCTGTGATGTACGGAGTACGTGACAATGTTCAGCCAAAATATCGCTTTGAGATAAATCTGTGATGTATGGAGGACGTGACAATGTTCAGCCAAAATATCGCTTTGAGATAAATCTGTGATGTATGGAGGACGTGACAATGTTAGTATGCCGTGGTCCTTAAGGACGTCTGTCAGGACGTTGGATTTAAGAACCGCTTGGGAATCAAAATTTACCATGATCTTCCAAAGACCTCCACGTCTGACTGCCTAAGGCTTTTGTCAAGTAGTTGAATGTCATGTACTGGTTGGAGTTCTGTTCTTGGGATTTCTACTAGTAGATGGATACCGCGGGTTCCGGTGAGCGTATGGGTGATTCGGTATGGTTGACAACATATGGGGGTATAACATGCACAGTGACATCAGGGAAGTCAAGCACGGTCTCCTTGACGATATTGCCTTTTACATTGAAAAATAATGTGTCTAAAACTTTATTGACGGTCCGACAACGTCGAACTATTTGTGGTCTCTTCTCGTTTCCTCCGGTCCAAATTTTTTTATTTTCTCTTGGGTCCGTTTCAGCAAAGTAAATCCATATTTCGTTATATGTGACAATCTCATTTTCTGGTCACTCTTTTCATATTTGGCGATAGCTGTTTGGCGATATCAATCCAAACCTGTTTTTGATCATCCGTCAACGCGGGGCCCAAATTGCACTAATTGCACAAACCGTCCTAAGTTTTATATTATGATTCATCAGTATATCAAAAATAGCTGCCGAAGTAATGCCTGTGGAAATATAAATATATTCCACTCTGTATCGATCATCTTCATTAATGGTCCTCTTTAGAGCATCAACTTTTTGCTAACCAATCGCTGATAATGGTCTTCTGCAAAGTAGGTCATCTTCCATGGATATGCGACAATCTTTAAACGTTTAAACCACATCAAAATTATAGGATATGACAACATTACATCCACTGACTTTATCCAAGTCAGCCTTGCTGCCAGTTCGAGAGTACCTTAAGATCCCGTTAATTATGTTATTATATTATATGAGTTTTGCTCAGTAGTAGAATGGTATCTCCTGCTCTACATAGCTACATCAGTGCCATTCGTCTGTATTAAGTCAAATGCATATATCTAGAGGTGTCCGGTATGCTGTACGTACAGTTACAGACCACTTTACAGAACGTTATTTTGCCTAATAATCGGCACTAAATTGAATTTATTGACAGATTGAAAGAAGCAAAACCTTTACAAGATATTCAGAAATTTTCTGACACCTCTCGTACTTCACAATGCTAATAAGCTCTGTTTAACATAATATTCCGCCGATTCAATTAGTTATAAACTATGCCTTTTATATATAAATATGTATACGATAGAAGCGTTCGCATCAGATTAATGTTAAATCACTATATGTATCAGATTGATGTTATGTCACACAATTGAGACATACTACAAGCTATGTATATATTACTGCAGTTTATCCCCAACTTTAATTGTTGCATGAATCTTAGTATTGTATTGTATGTTATTGGTCAATTCTTAATGTACATGGATCTGAGCATATGATATATCTTTCATCGTGTGTATGCATGGTTTAAATTTTAATTTTTTGCATGTCTTTTTATGAATGTTTTATTAATGTCGAGATAAAATCTGATTAGAGCTTATTGATGTTGTTTCAGTACGATAAAAAAACTTGCTTGACTTGACATGACTTGAACAATTCATACATAAAGATAAATTTGGTGGGTTTGTGTATATTGCTGAGTGTTACATTTCGCTCGCCATGTTTCAACGTCATGCCTTATATATATATATATATATATATATACATATATATATATATATATATATATATATATATATATATATATATATATAATATGTGTGTGTGTGTGTGTGTGTGTGTGTGTGTGTGTGTACAGCAATACGGAGTCTGAATGTAGTGAAAATGAAATGCCACTGGCACTTACGAATAATCCATTTAGTGGCAAAGAGAAGAGGAATTTGTATTAAACATGGAGAAATTGCACATGAGCTGTTTTGTTTGCAAAAAAAAAGGCATTCTAGTCAGTCATGAACAACCTTGACAGTAGTTTCTAGAAAAACGTACGAATTCCTGTATTGGTCATAAGCATCATTTTATGATGAAGACATTAACACAATTATCAATGTTTATTCCGGATCAGATCGGTTTATTCCAATATATTCCGGATCAGACAGGTTTATTCCAGATCGAGCCGGTTTATTCCTGATCAGACCAGTTTATTCCTAATCAGACAGGTTTATTTCGTTTTATACCAGATCAAACTTATTTATACCGATTGTTCCCGATCAGACCGGTTTATTCCCGATCAGACCTGATTATTCTGGATCACACCAGTTTATTCGTAATAAATCTATTTATTTCAAACCAAACCAGTTTATTCTAGATTCTTACTGGTTTATTCCATATCAGACTTATTTATTCTGGTTTATTCCGGACCTCTTTGCTTGGGATCAGACCAGTTTTTTTCTGGATCAGACCAGTTTATTCTGAGTAATATTTTTTTTAGGATCAGACCGGTTAATTCCGTATCAGACCAGATTATGGATTTTAAAAAATTATAAGTTACGTTTTCACATACTCATTGCTAAATGGCGCATGATACTTAACTGAAAGAATAGAACATCACTATTGCTATACATTTTAGCCATTTCTTCAAAATCAGTGTAGACAGCTCCAGTGGCCTAGTGGTTAGAGCGTCCACCTTGGATGCGGGAGGTCACGGGATCGAACCCCGGCCGAGTCGTACCAATTACTTATAAAATGTTGCTAGCAGCTGCCTTGCTTGATGATCAGAATTAGGAGGTTAGTGTTAGGACTGGTCAAGGTGGTGTCAGGATAATGTGACTGGGTGGGACATGATGCTACATGTCTGCGGCATGATGCCCCATTGTTAGACATCACTGTAAGCTGCCACACTGCAGGCATCGTAGCAATATGACTAAATTTTTTTAAAGCTACGTTAAAAATCCAAATCACACACACACACACACACACACACACACACACACGCACAATCAGAGTACCTTCCCCCACCCATGCGTATTGAATTGGGCATTACTGGTAGCCCTTAATATGACCCTCAAAGGTGGCCTGCAGAATCAAACCCGAGAGACAGAATTGCATAGGGAGGATACCTACACAAGGTCGTATTGTAAAAATTATCCTTAAACTTTATAACATTGCCAGTTAAGCAAACATATACTTATACACTGATAGCGGAAGTGGCATTGGCTATTCCTCATGTGCATTTCTTCTTAGTGATAAAGAAAGTTAAGGACATCTGAATCCTCTAAAAAGAACAGTGAAGAGTATGTCAAAAACGGCGAAGAAATTTGAATTAATATGTGTGTAAACTACGCTGTCTTGAAAATCCTAAACGGGAAAATAATGAGAGTAGCCAAAAGCCAGATATCCACTGAAAAGTTTGAGCACACAAAAACATGCAGATAGACCGAGAAAACCCAAGGGCAGGTAGATTTATCTTCTACCTAAAATCCACAAACAAGGAAACCCGGGCAGACCTATAATCTCCGGTAACGGGCATCCCACAGAAAGGATATCAGAATATTTGGATCATTTATGAGACCACATGTCCACAAATAACCATCATATCTTCAGGACACGACAGATTGTCTCATTAAAAGCAAAGCAAGCAAACCATTACTGCCAGATACATTGCTTGTTTCCTTAGACGTCACATCTTTGTATATAACATACCGCACAACGAAGGGATACAGGCGTGTAGAGAAGCATGGGAAACAAGAACTGTAGACAATTCTCCCACACACTTCCTAGTCCAACTCCTGGAGCTTGTCCTAAAACTCAATAACTTTGAATTTAATGAAGAAAACTACCTCCAAATTATTGAAACCGCAATGGGAACAAAAATGGCCCCTTCATATGCTAATATTTTTATGGGAAAACTGGAGGGTCAACTTTTAGCATCTTTGGAACTTACACCATACCAGTGGGTACGCATTATCGATGATATAGAAATGAAGTGGCAACATGGAAGAGAAGGTCTGGATGATTTCATATCAAAGGCAAACAACGTCCATGTTTCAATAAAATTTACGGCAAAGGTCTCCAACTCAAACCACGTTTTCCTGTACACAACAACCAGACTGGTAGAAAACAAAGTCCCTACAGACATCTACTCGAAACCAACCGACAAACACCAGTATCTCCTCCCAACCAGCTGTCATCCAAAATACTGCATTAGGAACATCCCATATAGCCAGGTACTGAGGATACGCAGAATTTGCTCCGACGATGAAACATTCCTAAAAAGGTCTGAGGAGCTATCTAAACGTTTAATTTACCGAGGATATGAGAAAGACCTGATTGCGGAAGCAACCCAAAGGGCTAAGCAAACAAACCGTGATGACCTACTAAAAGATGGAAAGAAGGAAAAAGCTGATAGGATACCATTTATCCTGACCTACCATCCGGACAACCCCAAAGTAGGTAAAATCATCGGGAAACACTGGCCCATCGTGGAACTGTTGGATGCACTAAAGTTAATCCTTCCGAACAAACCTGTAGTAGCCTACCGGAGAACAAAAATTTCATGTGGTTCAATAATGAAAATATATTTAGTGCTTGAAAGATTTCTTTGTTTCGTTTAGATCTTTAATAGGACTCAAGCAATATCTTTTCAAATATGTAAATGATGTGTGTGTGTGTGTGTGTGTGTGTGTGTGTGTGTGTGTGTGTGTGCAAAACATCTCTATTGATTTGCAATCCTTTTCCTTAAGAGAGGATGACAATAAATGAAAGCACAGTGATGCTGGTTAGCAACTCAGTTAATGATGTTTCTCTTCTGAAAACTGTGGACAACGCTGCAGCTACAATTGTTTTATGAAGAATCTAAAGTAGTGCAAAAAAAATAATTGGATTTTACAAACTTTGCTAGAATAATTGTGCCAATCGCATTAGGACTAATTACCGTTACTGGAGAAGTTGACAATACTGTATTGGTAGCCGTTGTTTTGCGTAACAAAGAGATCAGAAATATTATGAATATCTTGATCATAAGTTTAGCTCTAGCTGATATACTCTTCATTGTATTTTGGATTCCCTTCAAAGCAACGTGCCCTTTTGGAAATGTGTGGTGTTAGATCAGTATGTATTTCACATACGCATGCCCCTATGCCAATACGTAGACGTTTGTCCTAATATCATTAGACCGATACCTTGCGTTGGTTTATCCCATCAGGGCACTGTCATTGCAAACAAAAATAAATTGCTACATAGTACTTGCCGTCATCTGGAGCATTATCGTACTTGGAAATATTCCTATGATATTCAAAAGCCCAGGAATTTATTCCATTGGTCAAATCCCATACTGTATCAATGTGAACCATATAGAACAGTCATGCAAACAAATGTTTTATTTGTGCTTTCTCCGTAATTGGTTACATGTTGCCAATAATACTATCTGAGGAACTTGTAACAAAAATGATGATTATTGTGGTGATTATCTTCACCATTTGCTGTGTACCATTCATATTGTTTGCTTGTACATTGTCTTTAGGAAATATAATCGAAACCAGTGTATTGATCCCTATTCAATGAAGATGCATGCATGCCATATTTAGACAGTTGCATTAATGCCATTTTGTATGCATTCCTCTTTCTGACTTTCAGGAAGTGTTTTAGGGATATCCTCAGCTGAAAGAAAATAATTATTTTTAAAACGATACTGCAGTTACTCTTTAATAATATTTGGGTAATCGGTTATGATACGATTTATGTGTGTTCTGCATAAACAAATCCTGACAGTTCTCATTACAGTAAAATTCATCTTGAGAATAATTATGTTGTTCACATCAAATGAATCTTTAACTGCTTCTTTACACAAAGGTGATAAATTGAAATATAATATTTAGGATCGTGTATTCACTAAAGTCTCCACGACGACGGATGTGATGTGATGTGATTATGATTTTTAACGTAGCTTTAACAATTTTTCAGTCATATCGCTACGATGTCTGCAGTGTGGCAGTTTATAGTGATGTCTAGCACTGGGACATCATGCCGCAGACATGTAGCATGATGTTCCACCCAGTCACATTATCCTGACACCAGGCCGACCAGTCCTAACACTAACCTCTTAATGCTGAGCGCCAAGCGAGACAGCTCCACGACGACGGAAAATTAGGATTATTGGCAATGGGTACCAATTAACTTTAAGGTAAGCACATCCAGGAGAACCTGTTCATAAGTATTGTGTGTCCAAATACAGGAAGGCATATTCATGCACGTTATGCTCCGCCTCATTATCAATTAGTAACCTTAAGCTGTGAAAAGTAGTTCCAGTACTAAGGACAAATAAATATTTCTTCTTTAAAGGTGTGTAATAAAAGCATTGTCAGTGTAGTATTTTGATCGGTAAAGCTATATTATTCCGAGTGGGTATGTGACATTAAGGGGTCACACTAGTCAATATACACATGGATCTACTCGATTGGATACAATTTCCCTATCAACGTACCAAAACAATGCATCCGTATACACTTTACACCTAAATAAAAGGCCCTTGGAACATAATTTACTGTTCGAAGACAAAATATCTCAAAACAGAAATCACAGCATGTCCGAGTTAGCTGATTGTTAGCAAGCTCTAATATGACACTTAAGATTTGTGTGTCCAAGAACACGTTCTTTATTTTAAATTTCTGTACAATTATTCGAAATCTAACATCTTGGAGAACACTTCTTAAATCTGTCTTGGTTCGCTATATTACATCTCATCTTAGTTTCTTGTATCTCCCTGTCGTAATCAAACAGAGTTGTCACTTTGTAGATTTGTTTGCTTCCTCTCTTTTTATTTTTGAAAAATCGTCGTTCGATACCAATAGTAATTATGTATTATTCTAGTATGCCTATGTAATAAATTCCACATATCTTTTTGATTTGTTTCGTCTATGTAAACAGTGTCATTGATGCCCTTGCATTTCATGCAAATGCATCTCTATCCAACATACAATGTGGAATCCTGGCATATGCATTTCATACTACTCCATTTGTATCCAACATACGCGGTGGGGTCCAGGGATATGAGTTTTCCTTTGATATAAAGGTGTCCTTTTAATTATAATTTCATGTACATGTCCTGCATTTCTAGACAGAAATCCTGTGGATTTGTACATAAAACTGAGTAAATAAAACTTTGCTGTTATGTTATATGGGCGAACATGTAATAGCCAAACAAATGTTTGAAATTGTATCTAGCGATATACTATCTGTTTCTTTTATGTCAAATCGGGTGACGCGGCCCAGCTCAAAGTAGATGGTTCCATCGGAATAGTTGGTCATTTGTAAATGTTGTTTAGGTTATAAACATTTCTGCGAAACTGGAGTTTAAAGGACTAAGTTTTTAAGCTGAACATTTTGTTAGAAAATGAGTTGGTTTGAGCCAACGGATATTGTTCTAATATAACCTTTAACAGTAGATGCAAAATCAAAGTGTACAAATATATTCAGTCAAGTAGATTGTTTTCATTTATTTCCAAGTTTTGGATATATCCCCACCACCGGTGCAAACCATTACACACCACAAGACGTGCATAGCAAATTTGCAATCAAACCTATACACACCACAAGACATGCATAGCAATTTTGCAATCAAACCAATACACAACAAAAGACGTGCATAGCAAATCTGCAATCAAACCAGTACACACCATAAGACGCGCATAGCAAATGTGCAATCAAACCTATACACACCACAAGACGCGCATAGCAAATTTGCAACCAAGCCTTTAAACACCTCAAGACACCCATCGAAATTTGCAATCAAACCTTTACACACCACACGACACGCATAACAAATTTGCAATCAAACCTATACACACCACAAGATACACATCGTAAATTTAAACTGCTTGTGAATTGCCACATCCTTCCTGACAAAGTCAGCTGTAAAGAATTGTGTTTTCTTCATTTAAATAGAAACAAAAGAAACAGGTGCGAACGGTGTGTGTAATTTGCCGCTGTAAAAATTCTCAATTATATATTGATCCACATATAAGATGCAAATGTAATATGGAATTTGCCGCTTTCGTTGTGTAGACTCATGAGAGGCTATGCGCGTACTACTTTTTCTTGAGTTTAGATTTAATATAGCAAATATCTTTAATAATTTTCTCAATAAAACGATATGATTTCATTAAACGATGATGGAATTGATTCGTTGTCCGTTACGATACTGTACAAGCATGTCGCAATATAACAGCCTCTATATGCTTGCGAAATATGGATGGATCTCTCACATATAAGAACTTATTTGCTTTTAGCAAGAGGTTGTGTTTGTTTAGCAAGCCACATGCAGTGTATCTCTGGACATTCAAGCCTCGATAAAGCATTAGGTTTATTGGGGATGAATTGTATTGAAGAATATAATGTCCAAAGAGAGCTGAATTTCTTGAGACAAATATGTTGACAGAATATATATGGAAGCAAGCGTGCCTGTTATGCTTGTTTAATTACAACTGGTTAAAAGTCTCAATACAAACAAGATGTTGTCATCCCAGAAATATATAGACTTTTGAAAGAATGCGTAGCTTAGTATGCTATGGATGGGATCTTCCAATTAAAGCTGTCATGGAAATAATTAGATCAAGGTGGTGCCAATATAACTTACCGTAATGAAGTCTTTCCAAGATCCATTTACATGTTGATTTTCAAGATTATTATTAAATAATACTGTATCTCTTTAATTTGGAAAAATGGTAGAAAACTTGCCAACTGCCTGAAACTAAACTTGGTGATATAAAGTTAATTGAGTGCCCGTTAGGAATACATGGAATCCCCCATATAGGTTTTTGCAATTCCGGTTTATTTTGTATAGCATTTTCTATGGGCAATCAAAGCCCATTGTTCTTTCAGTGCAGTTGACTTTCGAGGTTACATGAATTTGATTTTTCTTGGATTTGCCATCATGAGGCTTTTGTATAATCCTTGGTTTATATCGTCAAATATCACATTTGGATATCCTTGATTATATGAAGTCATAGAAAATATTTCGCCTGGTATTTTGGCCTCCCATGATGCTCAACACAAGGGGCCAGACACTCACCGTTCAATGTCCGATAACGATGGATAAATTCAAGATGGCTAAAGTAATTTAACAACGCGTTGGAAATACAGAAAAAGCATCAAATAAGTCATTTCCAGCTGTGTCCGTTTTCTTAGTCAAAGTTATGTCAATTAACGAAACACAAGTTGTTTGTTTAAAGTGTCACTATGCAGTTTTATCATTTTCAGCCATTACATATGACATTGGGAGGGGGTACTGTGAGAGACTTTACAATTGTATGGTTTTGTTTTAAATGTGTCAGATATGCTTTATTCGAAAGAAAGATTTATCGATTATGTTTTGCCGTTATTTGCATTACGTTTCAACAATTTCGGATATACCGACTTTCCTGTCCTGCAGCATCCTTGTATTTTAAAATGCATTAACGGTATAGATAATGGGGTCGTGATAGGTGGGATTAGGTTAGTAATTCAGTATATATCTATTATGCAATTCAAGGTTTGGAGATTTACAATCCGTCATTTTTATCTATTATGTTCATAAAAGTAATATTTTGCTAGTTACGATGTCATAAATACGACTGGAAATCTGGATAGGTCCAGTATTAATATTACTGTTACATGAAATACACACTCATAAAATATATCTATATCTTAAATCACTTGTTAATTTTGACACAGAAATTATTTTATGCAATTTTTTAAACGCAAAATATTGTATGCTGCTTACATACAATTAAGATGCAAAACTCACTAATATATTTACAAGTTTCTGAGACATGAATGAATATATGCTCTTCGCAGGGCAAATGTGTAAACTGCTGTCAAATAAAAACAAACATAGACGCATCAACTGAAGTAACTCAACATGCACAGTCCTCATTTTTAACCGTCTGGTTTTTTTTAATAAACTTTGAAATGAATAACTGGTTTAATATTCAGGAATCATAGGGATGCCAATGCCTTATTAGAGCTGCAGCTTATGGTGTGATAATACAAGAGCATATCATAATACTACTCATGCAATTTTGAGACTTTAAAAGACATGCAACTATTGTCTAGCGTTCATTTCACTGGATTGGATATGACTTTTCCTTTGCTGTGAAGCCTTGGTGGGACCGTGTCTTCTAGGGATCTTTGTTAGGGGTGGAGGACTTCCATCTTTGCCTATCATAGCCTCTGGTGTTTTGGTTACAAAAAAGATGAGCGAGAGAATAGTCATTCTCACTTATTTCTTGTACAAGCTTTTGAACGATATTCTCTTTTTGATTTCTGTTATTTATTTTTCTAGTATGCGTTTAATTTCTCATTAGGTGTGCAGTCCTTGGGTCGTGTAATTCTTAGTGCATCTAGTACTTGTACATTTTGTTACATAATACTATGCGGAATGTAATGGTTGGGGTGGGATTTCTCCCAGTGGTTTATTTAAACTATTATAGAAGTCCCACCCAGGCTCTATTTTGTTGGCAGTTAAATATTGTGAAAGATATATGTAAAGCTCCGAGCTCCTAGTCAGCAATGCCGACGGTTAGATGGTTAAATATACAAAAAGGTTGAAATTCAATGAAAATAACAATTTAATAACATTTCAATAATCAAATGACTAAAATTTCCAATTACACTCCTTCCGCTCGACCTTTTAATAAGCCTATTGCATCACTTGATTAGCAGTGTGAGATTGATTTCCACCAGTCCTTGTATTTCTACTCATCTGGTGTATCCCTTCTCTCTCTTTTTTCTCACACTTCCTTCTCCACTTCCTCCTCGACTTTTCTCCAAATTCCTTCTTCTCCTCGTCATCGATTTTCTCTAGGCTCCTTCTCCTCCTCGACTTTCTCTAGACTCCTTCTCCTTCTACACTTTCTCTACCACGACTACTCTTCTGTCGACTTTGACTGTCTCGACTACAGTCTCAATTCCGTCTCCAACTCTTGAAGACTCGGGACCCAATGGAACCCAAAGTACTGTGTCCCCTAAAAAGCTTCCTGTGAAAACACAAGGACGGTACAATCTTCTTACTTAGCCCCCTCATCTAACACTACACACAGCCTACCATCAGATAACGGCTATTAAATTTCTAAAGCCACGCATTCGTTCACATCGAGATACCCACACCTTCTTGCATGGTAAGAAAATGTCATAATAAAAAGCACGGTATCAATTAGTTCTCATACATACATCAATAACTTCAGTCACATCAATTCATATTCCTAATCCTGTTATACTAACAATATCACAATAATCAGACGCATTCCTTTACCTTGCAACTCATACGAAGTACACAAATATTCAAATATCCATGCTCTGATATACGCGTACGTCCAGAGTAACTAATCTTACATACTTCAACCATTCCAAATTCACAATTCAAGCATGTGTAAATTCTAACATAACGCATTAAAAATGCACTAGTTTACTATGAAGTAACCAAATAGCGAATTACAAAATTAATTCTGACCACAAGTTAACAATCTACATAATTCCGCCTCGCATCTAATAATTCTCTACGTAAGCTTAAGCCCATTTCCCAAATACGCATGTAAATGAAACACTACAAAGGTAATTCTACATACTAAACGATCATAGTAATTAAGTATACATACTACAAATAATTACGATTATGATGCCATAATATTCTGCAAAATCGAGCAAATAACTTACTGACCTTTCGCAGCTTTGTCTTTCCTTAGAATCTACCTCTACGTTTTGCCGCCAAATTACGAGTAGCTTTATTCTCGGAGTAACCCTATTGATCTGCAATCCCTCTAAGCGAATACTGAATTTTCGCTTAAGAGTTCTGAAAGTTATCATACGGCCGGCATTTTAATCACACCCTCTATCTAAATTCCGATTGGATACCGCTCTGAACCGATCCAATCAAACTTAGCGGATAATGTCCCGCTCGCTGTCTGTCAACGTGAGGACGGATAAGAATACGCCCCGCTCACCACGTGGACTTCTCTTTGATCTTTGGACTAATCTCTAACACCTAGGTGTGATAACTGTAAGCCTTTGTTTAGATGGTGCTATCTATCGCCAGTGCCGATTCAAGATTCCGGTCTACGGCCGGTCCTGCAACATTACGTAAGAGTTTAGCACTAGCCCACGGAATTTCTTTAGACATCAAACACATGGCCGCGGTAATATTCCCAAGACAGGTAGATTATAGCTTGTACATGACTTTATAGCTGGGGCTTAGCAAACATGACAAATACTCATTGGACCTGTGTTTGGAAAAGCGTTTGCTTTTGATGGAATACAATAAATTTTCACTCTTTCATGTTAAGCATGTCCTTTATGTCATTTGTTTTGATACCTCGTGCTAAGAGTACTGCTAATACATCAGGCTGGCAGAGCCTTTTATCATTCCACTTGCGGCGACTTCAGTTACCTGTGTTCCCAGGATTGCACGAAATTGTTTAGCGCCATGGAACTGGGATACCAAATGTTAGAATTGTGCGATATGTATCACTTTCCCAAGAGAGATCTGTTCCAAGAGGGCGATGACACACATAAAGCATTTTCTCGGGCTACGTTAATACCTTTTTGAAACTCAAGCAAGAAGCTAGTGGTTATCCTTCCTGGTGTCAGAATCCCGAAGACCAAGATAAATTCAAAGAGGAATACTTATCCAGTGAGTGTATCACCACGTCTAAGAAAACGACGGAAGGCGATCTTTTGCCAAAGTCATGCTGAATTGCTTGGTGGGAAAATGGCACAACGACCATGTTTACCTAAGACAGAGTACTTGAAAGAACCCTCCCGCTGCTTCCAGATGATTTACGACAAATCAAAGTATATGAAACACGTGGACATCGTTCGCCAAGATCTGATCCTTGTGAATTACGAAGAAGAACTAGAGTTTGTACAAGCCAATGAATTTGGAAATGGCATCATTACGGCCCACGTGACAGCCCACGCTCGCATAAAATTGTACGAAGCCTTACACCATTTAGGAGATCGCATCCTGTATTTCACACGGACAGATGCATCTATATCCATCGCCGTGATCATCATCACTCTAAAGTCAAAGGAGACCGTTTAGAAGCATGGACGGCCGGCCATCCAGAAGTCAAAATTCTGAATTTGCTAGCGGCGGTCCTAAAAATTACGGTTACGAATACCGAGACAAAAGAGCAGAATTTCACAGCATGTACAATGTGAAATGATTGAAAATTAATCATAGAACGAGTCAACTGGTGAAATTTGGAGTTTTGCAGTCTAGGGAGGATCGATACGATAGAGTGACCACCTACGAACCTCACAAAAGTGTACGTTTACTCACTAACCAATCGTCAGTCGACCCTTAGAAAAACTGTTTTCAAAAGGTGCATCAGAAGCGAGTGCGACTTCCCAAACTCGTCACGTTACCGTAAGGACACGCTTTTATTAGCCAGAAAATGAAGGGGAGGACATCCAAGACCGACACTTTATAAACACAGAACTAGAATAGTTGAATAACTCCACACAGCAAATATGGAGCGAGAGACTCAGGTCAAATGAGAATCTCGAGTGCGATACTGTACCATACGATTACATCATTAATACAGTGCCACATCATAGTTGTTCATTTACTAACGCCATTGAAACCTATGTGCAATGAATGACTTTCCCTTATAGACACGCTAATATCACTCAGCATAAAACGGGGGAAGACTTCCAAGGCCAATACTTCATTGCGAGGACAAACGCCTAGAAAGATGAATCACTCCACACAGAAGAAAGGTTCATATCGAACATCACTGGTCTCTTTCTCCACTATACTGTCACAGCAAAGTGCGTCCATCAAAGAAAAGAATTCAGTAGACCCCAGAGAGTATTTTAGCATCCAAATGACTCACACGACGACTTACACCTACACGGTGAGATTTAAAGACTTCGCGTCCACCTGAGAAAGCATAAGGTTTCATTACGGACTTATTCGACTCATTGTTAGAGGAACTCAAAAGACAGTGCCAAGTGAAAGCACGAGGTCGTTTGAGTGTATCTATGTATGACAACACTTTTAACTCTACTGTATGTCTCGGGTTTAGTACACCTGCAGAATTACCTTCGTCCAAATGTTTGAGGGCTATGGAATACAATCACACAATGAGAAAAGAATTTGACTTTGCCGATAGAAGAGTGACAATTCATATGGCATACGTTGTATCGCCATAGAGAGAAGACAATGATTGCACTTGATCTGCTTATTGATAAAAGTACCTAGCTCGATGGATACACCAGCAGCTTTACGAATGAAAGGGAGTACGTCATTAGCAGCAGAGAGGGTGGACCCTACAACTTTTTAGAGACCTTATTTTTGAAAATTAAGGGTTCCTACGAAGGCTAAAAAAAAAGTTTTTGCCTTAATAGTAAAAACTTCTTTAATTGACCAGATTTTTTCTGATTTTTTCACAATCTGGTCACTATGCGTATGTCGTCCACCCTCTCTGCTGCTATAAATTAAACAGCCAGTATAGATATTATCAATAATGAGTATTGGAGAACCACACTCAGCTAAATTAACTCAAGAGCGACTAGAGGCAATTAAAAAATATCTACCTGTTCGTGATTCTGTTAAGCAACAACTACAATCGCGTCAGGAGTCTCAGGTGGAATTTACAGAAGGTACAGAAAAATTATTTAAACCGATTGTCGAATCAACGAAGAAAATTGTTACAGCAACTGAGGCAACACAACGAGCTCTTGCAACATTGCCTGCTGATATTGCTGGTCGTATTCAAGCTGCTCAACCAGCTGCTGCTCAGCCTGAAGGCGCTGAAGCACCAGCCCCTAAACCAAAATTAGCAGTTGAATTGATAGATAAATTTGATGAAGTAACGATTAAAACAATTAACAATATTGAAAACCTACAAGAATTGGCTGAATTTGCTGTGAATAATTATAGTCGAAAAGATAAATTAATGAAACCTGAATACGCTAAATATATTAAAGATATTGATCAATGGCAAAAATATTTATATCGCATACGCATGAATGTTCAACAAGCTAGAAATGATGATCCATCATATCGGGTTTATAGTAATGAAATTAAAAATTAAAACAATTAATAAAACAAGAAGAAGAAATGGAAAGAAAAAAAAGTAAAAGGCAACAATCTCCAGAACCATTTGAGCGATCACTTCGTGATTATCCAGAATCATTCAAAACACCATCGAAACCAAGTAAAAAAGCATCACGACGAACACCACGACAATTTGAATTATCACCAATATCATCACCACGACTCAAATTTCCATCACCAGAGCAACCAATACCACGACTGCAACCATTGCTACAACAACAACAAGAGAGACAACGACAACGAGAACAACGAAAACAACGAGAACAAGAACGACAAGAAACAATAAAACAATTACGAGAACAACAAAAAACACCAAAAGAAGAATTTGCAATATTACCACAATCACCACAGATTAAATTACCACGATCACAACAATTACAACCAGTCCAAACAACAGGTAAGGAAGAAGAAGAAGAATTTCAAGACGCTCCCGGAGCAACTGGAAGTGGTTTAGGGAGTGGTCTTATTACTTGTCCCAATAACGTTCTTGCTGACGTTAATCGACTAGAAATCCTCATTGGAGGAAAACGAGCTGGTAATAATTCCCCAGAAATCATTAATGAAGCAGCTGATATTTGTAAACGATTATTTACAGGCGGTATCATGGATATTAATGTATATCGGTCTCTCATTAATGAAATCGCCGATGATTATCATAGTGACTAAGTATGTAATTAGTTATAAAGTCACTTAATAATAAAATGATCATACACAATACTTGTGGACCTACCATGGTCAGGGTAATAAACTCTCGATTACCAGTATACAAAGCGACCTACGGAGATGGACTAGGTGATGTTGTTCAGGGTCTGTTTAGAAGAATAGCCCCAAAAGCAATACCGATTGCAAAACAACTAGGAATGAAAGCTATTGATGTTGTTCGTGAAAAAGGTATAGGCGCTGTTGGTAATATTGCTAGCAAAGCATTCTCAGCAATCAAAGATAGACTATCACGATTAATACGCAGACCACAAACGGTCCGACCTCAACCTGTGAAATTACCTAGCACTGAAGTGATGCCAGCAAATGTAAGTAAAATAATAAATCAAGCCGCTAATCAAAAACTAGCGGAGTTAGCTGATATCCCGATGTCAGAAAAGGAAAAAAATATAACCGCTAGTCTGATAGCAGGAAGTGGTCTTCGAGTTAGACGAAGACGATAAGAAAGTAGAAACGTAACTATAGGTGATGTGAGAGATGCAGGAGGAGCTGCAGATACCACTGCAGTAACATCGATGAACGCAAATTTTAACTTAGGATTCGCATCACGTCGAGCAATGTTAAAAGGTGATAGGAGAACATTTTCATGTGCGATTCCACTGTCACATATCTTTGGATTTTGTAGAAATGTCAGAAAAGTCATTTTCGGAGCTAAGCACACAGTTGTACTTGTACGAAAAGGCGATTATAATGATGCATTATGGCAAACCGCTGGTGTTGATGGTAAAGTTATACTGACCAAACTTTCGCTGTGGATGCCAGTGATGACTCCAACAATATCTGAAGAAGACCGGTTGCTATCTTTTATGAGTCAAGGCGGTAAATCAACGTTATCATGGTTAACAATGACCACAGATACTATCCAAAGTGCAATTAATGGTTTATTTACGTGGCAAATAGCTTCTCAGCAAGGTGTTTCTGCACCGCGACATATATTTATTACGTTTCAAAATACTGCACGAGTAAACGATCAAAATGAAAGTATTATGATATTTGATAAACTCGGTGTTTCCGAGGTTTCATTAAGGATAAATGGACATCAAGAACCATCCGAGGATATTTTGTTGAATTTCGAACAAAATCATGTAGCACGTGCCTATCATCGATTAATGACATTCATGGGACGTGATCAAAATATTGATACTGGTTTACAAATATCGCAGCTAGATTTTACATTGCTGTATCCGATTTATTACTTTTCACTGGAACATTTAGATTTAACCAGACAATCTGTTGTAGATATTCATTTTCGAGCTCGCGTTAATAGAGATGTTGGAGCTATTCCTAATTACAGAGCAATAGCCGTTATACTCAGTGATAAATCGATGTTACTCGAAGGTGTTGGTGGTCGCATGAGAGTTATTGATGCCCCAGTAGAAAATATGTAAATAAACATGTAATTAGATCGTTCATAATATTAATAATGTCATATCATCACGTTAGTGTGAGTCTGACTCCTGGTCAGATTAAAAAGCTGCAATCAGCATCAAAAAATACTATGGAATAAAAATATCGCTAAAGCGAGAACAAATGACAGGTGCAAATAAATTATCGTTGACCGAGCGTCAGTTCAAAAACTTTAATGACGCTAAAAAATCAAATAAAGGCGTCAAACTTAATCTTTCTGCGGGCGCCATCAAAGACATCGCTAAGACAGGTGGTATATTTCCGCTTCTCGCAGCTATACCAGCATTAATAGCAGCTGCAGCCCCAGCTGTTGCAAAAGCAGCTGCATTAGGCGCTGTTGGAACTGCTGCTGGAATGGCGTTAAAGAAAGCAACCGGACAAGGAATCAAAAAAAAGGGAAAAGGTCTAAGACTACCAGGAACCCAGTATTCGTGGTACGGAAAAGGTCTAAGACTACCAGGAACCCAGTATTCGTGGTACGGAAAGGGTCTAAGATTACCAGGGACCCCGTATTCGTGGTACGGAAAGGGTCTAAGACTTCCCGGGACAGTTTACTAATATCACCCATGTCCAATTTTGATTTACTTAATGCTGCTAAGCAATTAAAAATAAAAAAATTTCAGAGGTGTTTTTATGCGCGATCAATTACCAAAAAAACCAAACAATATTGAAACTGGTATCATTAATCTCGATAAAAACTCTGGCCCAGGCACGCACTGTGTCGGATATGCAATTGATCCACGTGGAATTATTTATTTCGATTCGTATGGATTAGCACCACCAAAAGAATTTTTAGAGTACGTTACCGGTGATATTCCAATCTGGTATTCAACGCTACCAACACAAAAAATAACTGATCCTCCAATATGCGGTCGTGAAACCCTCGCTGTGCTTGATGCTGTATCAAAATCAACAGCGCCGCCTCATAAAGTCTTGCACGCGTTCACTACACTACGTCATAACACTTAAACAGATATCAGTAAATATAATGGTAGATATTTATGGAAGATCTACTCAGAAGAAAGATAAGAAGGTCGATTTATCTAAATATGCAACTCTTGATCAGCTCAGAAATGAAATCGATGATTTATTAAATATCACAAGTGTGGATCAAAATGAAGTCGTCGTTTTTCAGGACAAACAAGGACGATTAAAAACGAGTAACATACAACTACTAGATGTACTTGTACGAATTCCCAACGCGGTTGTTAATAATATCGTTACTTTTGCTGACCAAGGTAAAATACAGGATTCCGGTAAATCGGTTAACGACTATGTTAAGAAAACTGGTGATGTAATTACCGGTAACATTATTATGTCAAGAAGAAAAATTACATATCTTGGAGATCCAATCGCAGATACAGACGCAGCAACAAAAAAATACGTCAATGATCAAGAATCCAAATACGTGTCAGTGCGCGGTGGTATAATGCGTGCATTTCTCGACATGAATAATAATGGTATTAATAATCTCAGAACACCAGAAACAGATTTCGACGCTGCAACTAAAAAATACGTCGACGATAAGGAAATTCCAATAATGACTTCGTTAACGACAATCAATGATGGAATTGCTACATTTAAAACTGATTATTTTAATCATGTACAAACATTTCTAAATTTTCGTAGAAATGTAAACAGAGCTATCAATGATTTTTTTGGAACTCCACCAAATGTTATTATTAATCTCGCTGACATTAACATGAAAATCAATGATATTGTTAGTGGAATTCCTAATATCATTGAAAAAACGAATCTTATTAAAATTCCTCACAAGCAGATCTTCAACGTAGTATACACAGTAGCATCAGGATTAGGAGTATGGACACTGCAAGATAATAATCTCAAACACACCGCAGAAGTCACTGGTGTATACAGACTGTCCGTATTTAGTAGTGCAAAATTCAGCATATTTACTACATTTCCATGGCGTTATTCAAACGATACTTTTTCTGGAGTTGTATCCGTTATAATAAATAAAGATGCGGAAGAAACATTTCTGCTGGAAGCATCTGATAAAAATTTAACCAGAGCGTTATACTGGTGGTGTTTGGAATTTGTATGTGAAACTCCTCAATTAGTTATCTAGATAAATATAATGAATCAAGAGTCATTTATCGACGTTCAACGTCACAGATACGCTCAAGTATGTGAGTGTCAAACCAAACTAAAAAATATCATCGACGATTACACGATAAAGGTAAAAAAAATATCGGTGACGTATGGTTGTTATTGATATAATGGTATACTCGGTTTCTGCTGTTATTGCTGGAACTGGATTATTACTATCAACAATAACGATGATAGCGCCTGCAGTTGTAACAATTATAGTTTCAACGGCAACAACATGCGCAGGTATTTTCAGTATTATCGCTAAGAAAATATCTACGTGTGCGAATGATAAACTAAACGAGTACATAATGAAATTGCACACAGCAACAGCCGCCTACACTAAATTATGCTCGTATATTTCAGCGTATCTCAGTGATGGTAAAATATCCGATGAGGAGTTCGTAACGATAATGAAAACATACGATGAAGCATTCATAATCGCTAGTGACAATAACGGAAAGATGGAGAATTAAATAATAACGATAATAATAATGTCATCGATAGAATTACTTCAGCAGATCGTAGCTAATACAACGCCGTCAAAAACTACTATGATATCATTAAGTTCAACCAATCCTGAATTTAGCGTTAATTTTCCAACTGCAATTCCAGCAAAGGAAATAGCGTTAGCGCAGCTTCGAGTTTATCATAGTTGGCCTAATATTAGATCAAAACCTTTTGGTGGACAACCAGCAAATAATTCACTGGTATTTGCGAATAAGAATAAACCAGATGGAACACCTGATTGGCAAGTTGTTGGAATTTCAACTGGCAGTTATCAAATAGAACAGATTAATGATGAGTTCCAACGCAGAATTAAATCTATCACAGGGAAAGAATCTAAAATAGCGATTACTGTTTACGAACCAACATTATCAGCGGTTATTGAAATAAATTCTCCTGATTACCTCGTAGATATTTATCAAAATTCGATCAGATCAGTGTTAGGATGGCCTGAAGTCGCACCTGTTTATAATGGAGTTTCAAAACCAAAAATAGAAGAATTTAAAACGAGCGAAGAAAAATTCATTAAAAATCCAGAATATCGAGGAAAACAACTATGGAGTAATACAATATTTGGATTTCCAAACGACGATAGATATTACTTTACCGATTTTGACGGTAAAAGAATTCCCAAGATGACTAGATCAGCATTTACTGTTATCAGGACGCCAAGTGAGCGTGATAGAGAGATTGTTGATGAAGAATTTTTTAAAGAATTTTTAAATACTCTTAAACCTGAATACGATAAAAAGTTTAATGATTTAAGAAATTTACTTATTTCATTATCACAACATTATGACGATGGTGTAAAAAATCAAGTAATCGAGTCAATAAAACACTTGAATGGAATGTTACTCGATTTATACATCGTTAATCGAAGTATTATAAACACTACGACTAAACTCGATAGTATTTACACAGATCCAACATTAATGTTATTATTTCTTAATCATTACAAAATAACAGAAAAGATTGACAAACATTTATTATACCAAATTTAAATAACGCTGAAATGAAGAAATCACTTGACTATCTTATTGAAGAATATTATCCGGGAGTAATTGAATCGTGGAAAAAAATAGCCCCACCACCGGTTATACTAAAACACAATAACAACAATTTTGGTGCCGGACGTCATATATTGCCGGGCATTGTAAATATAACATCAGTTATTGCAGTCAATCTGGTATGCGATGTTATTGAAGGTAGCTATCAGGTAGATCTTTCTAAGTCTGGCCACGGTAGTGGCACTGCTGAGCAAGGGTACATATTATATAGTTTTAGTCCGTTGGCACCTCCCGGTTGGTTAATTGTATCAGAGCCAATTAACCCCGTGTACCTGCGAGTTCATAATCCGTTACTATCAAGGATACACTTTAAACTTACAGACCAAAGCAATCGCATTCTGGACACAAGAAATGAAGAACTAAATATAAACCTCTATGTACGCTCATAGAGCGTTATCATAATGCGTTATCATAACAAAAAAAAATATCCGGATGTATATAATGCTGTATTCTTTGTTTACATAAAATCCGCACACAGTGCGCAATCGAAATCTATTATCTAGAAGGTTGGGCTGCATATTGATTATTCCATAACAGCTGTGTGCAGCGTAAAGTTATTTTAAGAACATCTGCTATGACTAAATCAATTTCCTTGGTTATACGCATAGACTCAATGTTATACAGAATTATATATATTTTTTGGAAACTAGAAATCTCATTTTACAGAGAAAACTGTGGTTTTTGTTACTGTAGTTTTTAGGAATGTAGCGATATGACTGACAAATAGTTAAGCTAAGGCTATTGGTAAACACATACTAACTTTTTCAGTATGTATTTATAACAAGGTCCGATAGCTCAGTTGATAGCGCGTAGAAACTCTCATCCGGAGGGTCATGGTTCGAAACCCGAGAAAGACAAATTGTCTGCGGGAGGCGATTTTAGGCCAAGATTTATAATCTATTGGGGGCCTTGGCCGAGCCCTAGTCTATTTGTGAATAGAAATTAGTATACCTACCAGCGTGTCAACACGTAGTAGGTGTCAGTTTTACACCCTACGGATTTGATATTTGGGGTGGGTGTGCTAGTTTCTGTTCACAGGTAGAGAAAAGGCCATTATCATCATTGTATATAATCATAATCATCATTGTATATAACCATCATCTTCATTGTATATAACCATTATCATCATTGTATATAACCATATATCATCTTCATTGTATATAACCATATAATCACCTTCATTGTATATAACCATCATCTTCATTGTATATAACCATTATCATCATTGTATATAACCATTATCATCATTGTATATAACCATCATCTTCATTATATATAACTATCATCATCATTATATATAACCATCATCTTCATTGTATATAACCATATATCACCTTCATTGTATATAACCATTATCATCATTGTATATAGTCATAATCACCTTCATTGTATATAACCATATAATCATCTTCATTGTATATAACCATTATCATCATTGTATATAACCATATAATCACCTTCATTGTATATAACCATTATCTTCATTGTATATAACCATATATCACACACAAAACAGCTCCCTGACAAAAAAAGTCATGGGGGCTAATTTCTTTTATATTAAATAAACACTTATTATATAATGAATTTTGAAAATATCAATGTCATTGTTTCTGCGATTAAAAAATTACAACATAACGGTATCAATGTATCTGATAATCTTAATGCTGAAAAGATTCTATGTGATTTTGACTCATTACAACAACGAAAGAACGAAAACAGATTCACGCTATCCGCTGATTACAGGTTTATGAAAGTTATCCAGCAAGGAATGTTAAAGTCACTGGCAACTGTCACTGATGATCAGGTAAAATTGTTTGTGCCTCTCTCAAACGCTATTGACAAAATCAAGCTAGAATTATCTCATGGATACGAACAGAAAAAAATTATGAATTTTCGTATAAGACAATTAAGAGAACATTGTGAAAATACGAGTGAAAATACGAGTGAAAATGACAGCGATAATGATGGACCCCTGACAGAGTCAGGGACTGTGATAATAGCTAAACAAAATCCTTGGGAAAACTAACATTTTGCTTAGTATAATGCAACCTACACATATTGACAAGTATGGACAATCAGGATAGCTTTTGACATTAACTCGTGTAAACAGATAACTACGATCATTATGCTTGACTGAGTGCTAAATTATTTGGTAACATTTAAAATACGGTAGACTAAACGTATTGAAGTCTTATTTTTTGTGCAAATTTTTTTGAAAAGGAAGATCTTGTAACCCCGTCTGCCACGTGTTGTACCGATCGTGGATGTATGTCAAAATAGCTGGCAGCCGCATTCATTGATGGAAAAGTTATTTCTTGGTCTGTTTCTGTATTTACAGATTTAATAACTCTCTTTACGAATACTTTGCACCTTCCAGTATTTCCACGTATAGTATTCTCTCTCTGTGTAATAGCCTGCAGGTTAGATAACCGATTATTCTTGGGATTCCCATCCAAGTGGTCAACTACATACCCATCTTTAATCAGTCCAAAATAACACTCGTAGGTAAATATATGAGATAAATATCTTTTTTTCCCAGCACTGAATCTAAAATAACCAGTATTATCAATATTACCGACTGTTTTTTTCAATCTGCCGTTTCTAATCACACCTTCTCGAGATGCTTCATAATTAGTAATGATTGGATGTGACACAAATTCGTTTTGTTCCATTTATATATAATATTTATTTGTCTAAATCATTGGTTTTTGAAAATCTAGCCAGATAATCTTCTTCGGTTTTTATAGGAGAGTCAGCGTTATATTTTTTATCTTAATTTCGTTTCAACTCTCTGTATTTTTTACCACCGCATTGCGCACATAGTTGAGTCTTTCCTCGCACTCCAGCACTACACACCATACACGGTTTTGGTCCTAGACTCCCATTTCTGACGAATTGCATATGATAACTACAGTATTCATTCACACGTGTTCTGTTACACGGAGACGTATAACCGATTTTTAACCAGTGGCAGTGATTTGGTTGAATCATATACAAAAGATTCATGTTCAATTAAATATATATTTGCCTTAATTATAATATGGAAGAATTATCCGCAATTGCACCCTACGCAACCAGATTCGATCTTGACAGACTACCCGAGTATAAACTTAGTATTTCGATGCAAGATCTAGCTTTAACGAATGCGGATATAACTAAACGTATCCGTGAGGCCAAGAAGGAATTTCGTGACGATGGTGCAGTTCATGTATGGTCAACTTTCAGGATAGGACATATCGTTAATATGATGAACGACAAACGAGGAAAAGTAATTATTAATCACCTTGATGATCAAAAATATTTCATTTTAATAAAGTTTATTGTAGAGACAGATGACGATATCTGGATTATTCGTGATAAGCGTGTTCCAGTCCGTGTGCAGTCCGGGGGTAATATTGTTCTCTTAAATAACAGATCCAAACCTGGAATACTTACTGGTATTGATAAACCGTATTATGAGAAATCGTACCCTGTAACTGCGGTTGTCTATGGAATATTTAAGCTGAATGATAAACCTGATGTTGCGGATCTCAAACCGATGAAAATATCAAGAATAATCTGTGTAGCTGAAAGAGTTACAGAACATTTTACAAACGCAATACGTGGTAATGGTTTAACGGATTTAACGGATTTAAGACGCAAAAAAATAAATGCCTGGGCAGAGTCGGTTAAAGATACCGGAGCGTCTATCAGCGACTTTGCTGAGCTAGAGAAAAAATTAAGATTTCCAATAGCAGTGAAAACGTTAACCGGAGAGATTTTGTACAAACCGAAGTATATAAAAAATGGAACTCCGATAGATATTATTGATCATAACGCGCACGCATGGACTGCTGCAGTAACAATATTTCCACGAGATAGAACGGTTAAACTTTATGACGGTGATATCTTTGATTTTATCAAGAATATTAGTAAAACCGATCCTGTTTCTGTTTGGTTATTTCAGAGTTCTGAATATAATCATTATGATCAATTTGTACGACCTAATGGTGATATTTATCGTACAGAATCTCTCCATGAGGAAATGGAACATCTTGCGCAGCGCCTTTGGCGTGAATATACCTCTGATGATGTCATAGTTAGACAATTATTGAATAACTGTTTTACTGTTCCGTCAGTCGCTGCTCATTTCGCTCAGGAGAAAAATTCATGGAAAACGACACGATCGGAATTTCTTGAAGATGTCAAGAAAAGTTGTATAGAATATGGGCACGGTGGATTATGGAACACCAAATACGATTACAATGATGTTATCTCGGTTGATATGGTAGCGTGTTATCCTGGGAGTTTTCTTGGATATGGAGCATGTTCTAAATACTTTAAGAGATTCGGACATCCTACACATGACATGACCAGGGTTGCGATAAACGGACCCTTACCAGATTTTGACTTAACAGGATTTGCTCACGTAGAATCATTCGAGTTTAGAGAAGATCTCCATGCGATTACTTATACTTGGTTCGGAAAACATTTTTCAGAGCGACGTTGGGTTCCGATAGTACTATTGCGATATATGCTTGATGCTGGATTTTTAATATCGTTGAGAGTAACTGAAGCGATTATATCGTATAGTTCACAGAAGCAAGTTTGGTTACCAGAACCGGACAGATTTAATATCGATGATGCCAGGAAAGAATTCCCTGATATTGATGAAGATCATATCATTAAAATAAGTAAATGCAGGAACGAGTATGATGAGAAACTTGCAAAAGATCTCGGCAGAAAAATAATCGGTAAGTTTACACAAGGAGGATCACATGATCATAAACGAACATGTACAAGATTGATTATGGACGATGCTGAATTAGATTTTATAATCGCTGATACGATGAAGAAAAACACATTTATAAACCGATGTAATGCTTATTTATCAGATGGAACAAAACTAGGCACCATTGTGAGCTATACTGATGGCGAATCACCGCAGTTTACTCATTTAAGATCTTCGATGCTAGCGTACGTTTCGATAAATCTATTGTCGATGATAAACAGATTTCCTCGTTACGCTGTCAGAGTCGCTACGGATTCATTTTATGTACACAAAAAATATAAAGATTTATTAAAACTCGGTAATGGTGAATGGGGGACGTGGAGGATAAAACAAGAAAATATACTTAGTTATTCTGAATCTGCCGATGCTGAAATTGCGGAGACATATTACAGAAATAATAATCAAATATCAAAGTCATCTGCACCATCTGCGTATGATCCTGTATCTAGATACAAAACCGTTTATCTTAATGGGTGTGGTGGTTCAGGTAAAACAACTCGTGCGATTAGCTTGTTTATAAATAATACCTCAGATATAATTGTTTTGACACCTACACATAAACTTGCTAGAGAAATAAAGCAACGAGGAGTAAAATCATGTACATATCACAGTTTCTTTAGATGGTGCTGAGATACATGGACTCCATCGCGGATGGGTGAAAAATATATACCTAAAATTATCATTTGGGACGAGATATGCACGGTGTCGTTAGAAACATTAAAAACATTTCTTGATTGGTTGTTATTGAAGAATACTGCTGTGATTATGTGTGGCGATCATGGTCAACCACCACCCTTTGTTGGACAGTCTCCACATGAATGGCTAAAGAATAATGCAGATTATTACGAAGAAATAAATGATGACCATAGAGCTATTGATGAACCGCTAAAAGAGCTTAAAAGATTAATCAGACTGCAGCCAGATCAAATACAATGCGAGATACTGCGTAAAGTAAATGCAGAAACTTCTATGAATGAATTTTGGACTTTATGGAGACCTGCTGATTTGATAGTCGCGAGTAGAAAGATAGTTCGTGATGAACTACAAAAAAATTGTTTACGTTACATAAAGAAAAGTTTCCGGATCTACCCGTACCTTTGTGTTATCGCTCAGCAGATACTCGACGACAAAATATTGAAGTTGAAATACCAGGTGCCTTGGTTCCACCAAGGGTACAGAATCTTGTCTTGAATGATATCGTGTTGGTTGCTGTTCATGTTGTTGAGAGCGCGTTGAACATGGATAAATCGCCATGGACATTAGGATACGCTATAACAATTCACTCGTCGCAGGGATTAACTATAACTGATACTAGAATCTGGATTGTAGATGATCGTATCGAATGGTCAAATTTAGTCTATCTCGCCGTATCTCGAGTCAGGAGAATATCGCAACTGCGTAGGGTTATTGTAGATTACGTAATAATTGAAGAAATCACTAACAATATCGACATCAATAAAAAATTAGTCAGCTATAAACAGTGTGACAAAAAAAATAAGCGTGACTTTGATCTTGATGCTGAATTTATTATAACACTAAAACAACTACAAAATAATCATTGCGCAAGTTGCAACTGTAATATGTCATGGCAGCATTCAAATAATAATCCAAGACAAATTACCGTAGACAGAATTAATAGTGATCTCGGTCATACACGTGATAATGTGATGTTGACCTGTCTTGAGTGTAATCGGCGTCGAGGCTCTGGACGTTTACAAAATTGAGCTTGGTGGTAATTGCGTATCCTCAGGAATTATTTGCAATTGTTCACGTACAAATCCACGTTGAGGGGCTGTAGAATCTAGTCTGTATATTGGAGGTCTACCAGTGGATCTTACCACGCTAGAAATTTTATGTGTAGTCACGCTCCAGATAGGATCGGTTGCTCTTTTCTTTACCACCTTCAAGTTCGCCAGGTTCATATAAATATCTTACAGTTACATTACCTAATACTGGTTGAGAGAAAGAAGCACGTAGTTGTATTGGTATATATATTTTTTTGATCGCATTAGAAAGTTTCATGGAAGTTGTACGAGTAATTTCATTATTCAACGCAGCTATCACACTCGGTAATCTTGCAACCCATTCACGAGATCTATCCTTGAGGTCAGTAGATATTTCCTTTGCGTATTGATATCCGAATAACCGCTCAGCAAGTGATCGATTAAATCGTTCAACGATTGCCTGATCACGATGAATTTCAGTATGTCCTCGTCTGATTTTAACGTTTTGTTTTTTCATCAACGATGATACTACTCCCAGAAATTCTTTACCAGCATCAACTTGTAATAACCGTGGCCATCGTAGACCACCACGTTGATAAATGAGCTCAAACGCAGATGCAACTTCAGATGCTGTCTTTGTTGATAATGGCTCCGCTTCTTTATATCTACTTGCAACGTCAACGACAGTTAATGCGTATTTGTACGTGCGTGATTTTCGTCCACGTGTTTTAATGGTATCGTGTGGTAAAAACAAAATATCCGCTTGATGAACTTCATTAGGAACGCTAACATCAAAATGCGCATACTGAATTCTTTTAGGTGGACTTAGGAAGATTTGCCATATTGCCTGTCGTGTTAACCATGATGCAGCAACATCACGTGAAACTTTTGCTGCTTCGGCGAGATTAGTAATCGCTGCTTTATCTCTCCAGAATCCTCTCGGGGAATAATAAACAGATTCCATTATGATAGTTATATAATTAATTACCAGCCCCTAACACTAGTTTACCTTTCATAGCAGTTTTTACTAGAAAACTAGCTAATTTTTCTCTGAGAGATTTATTAGGTATAGAATTTAATGCGTGAATCAATTTCACATCTGCGAGATGTCGCTGTTGCAAATCCTTACTTTTATACGCGACATCATGAACATGACACGCTTGATCAATCTTATTTACTGGATACTCTCCTGGTTTTGGTTGATCTTGGTTATCGAGTCGGATATCGAGACGAGTTCCTGGACCACAATAATTATATCCGGGTAAATGTTTCTCACCGGGGTATTTAGCCCATGGAGTTCCTGGTAATTTTCCCAACGAAGCAGCAATATCCCCCCCACCTGTCTTTGTTGGAATAAACTTATATTTCTTGGTGCCACATTTCACACACTTACCTGTAAGTGCACGTCTTTTATTTTTTGTTGTTATTGTCGTTAATTCAGTAGCATCGGTAGGTGCTCTGCATCGAACACAATATAGACTCATATTATTAATTATATGGATATAATTGACTTTTCTGCGACAAGAAAACAAGAGCCAGTAAAGCACCATCCAGCGTTACCAAATTCTATCAGAATGATTATAATAGGTCCGTCCGGAAGTGGAAAAACGCAATTATTACTTAATCTAATAATGCGATGGCTGAAGTGGGATAAATTGTATTTGATAGCACCATCTGTAGATGATCAGCGATGTTACGAAGTACTTAAAAATTTTAATGAAAGCGCAAAATTGTTGCATGAAGACAATGTCATAGACTTTATTACTGATATTGATGAAGCGCCATCTGTAGATGATCTGGATGGATTCATTAATAATTTAGTAGTGTATGATGATGTTATGCTGGACAAACAATCAAATCCAGCTCGGATATTTTCACGAGGCCGTCACAAAAACACAGACGTGATTTATGTTACACAGCGTTATACACAAATTCCAAAAGTGATCAGGGATAACTGTAACGTTTTAGTTGTGTTCAACGGAGTTGATAATCATACGCTGCAAAATATTTATTATACTTGGTGTTCAGGCGACATGGACATGAATAAATTTAAAAATTTCTTTTCAAAAGCACAAGCTGCTCCGTTTGGTTTTGTAACAATAAATTTACATGATCCGAGGTCAAGATATCGCAACGGACTTGATACAATTTTTGGATAAAAACCATAGCAGCAGAGAGGGTGGACGACATACGCGTAGTGACCAGATTGTGAAAAAAATCAGATAAAATCTGGTCAATTAAAGAAGTTTTTACTATTAAGACAAAAACTGTTTTTTCAGCCTTCGTAGGAACCCTTAATTTTCAAAAATAAGGTCTCTAAAAAGTTGTAGGGTCCACCCTCTCTGCTGCTCAATACTATGATAACTTAACATCAAATGAGTATTTCGATCCGAATTTGTTTTCCACAAATTAACACCATTTTTATATAAAGGGTAACGTAGATTTTGAAATTTCGGAACGCGTCGTGGCAAATAAAATTATTGGAACTGATTCCTTATCAGCAAACAACAGCAAATGAACAGCCTCGTCCCAGTCTTTTCTGATATCAAAGCAATATGACCGAATCATAGAATTCCAAGTATTTGATATCAAAGCAATATGACTGAATCATACTCTTCAAAGTATGATCATTTCTTTCCAAAGCCCCTTGACATTGAGCGTGATAGGCATAAGATTTAAACTGTAAATTCATGCGTAATATGATGAAAATTCATGACATATAATTCGGATCTTTATCTGATTGAACACTTTAGTATTTGCTAAAAGTGTACAAATAATTTATGAAAAAATGTTTCCTGTGCTTTAAGTAATATTTCTCAAAGGACTGCCTCAAAAGAAATCTTGTGGACGCACACATTACGATTAACTGGAATTGACTGTCTGACTTTGTCTTACGTAAAGGACCGACACAGTCTACCATTATTCTACTAAATGTAGGTATGGTTAGCAGACACGCCTTAGTTTTCTTTGAGTGATCCTGCCAATTTACACACATTGCTAGATTTAGAAAGATTATTTTTAATATTGGGCTAATATAAACGATTTCAGATTTTGTGATAAATCATTTTTGACTCCTTGATTATCTGCCAATGAAGTGTCATGGGCTAGACTACGATTTCCCGTCTATATGGCTTCGGAAGAACAATTTCGTAGTTCACTGACAACTCCTTTGTCTGATACTGATCCCATTGTCCAAAAAAGAGGGATATTTGTGAAGTTTTAGTTTCGCTAATATGCCTCTGAAACAAACATCAGATTTCACGATCTTCTCCTGCTCGACAGCTAGTGACTGTCGTTTGTTACTACGATTAAATTAAATAATAACGAGTAGTAAAACTGATTGCCGTGACCACTGTTCTAACTGTCATGGGTCCTGGGACTGGGTCTGACGACACATTTCTACAATATAAAGGAACATTAACAAAGCCACATTCCACTCCCTGAATAAGAACACTTTCACTAGAAGAAGACCTCTGATCAAGGCAAAGTACCCAATAATTAACGATTCTGAGAAGTTCATGTGTAACTTGCTATTTTAATGTGGATGGCCCTGGCAGAATCACCAATAAATAATGCAGAACCTTTACACATGACTGTTTCATAATTTTCCAATATAAAAGCTGACTGGGGGCTATTGACCGAACACATGTATCACTGATAATGTGCCCTTTGTACTTACAATATGTGCAAGGTGAAAGACATAATTAGTCATAACAGAAGTTTTATTTCTAATAGTTGTACCGAATCGAGACTTGCAAATATTCATATGAGACTGAAATGGTCGTTTTTAAACAAAACAACAGCGGAGATGTATCAACTCATAATGTTTCAAGATAACATTCCTTAACCCCGTTATATTTAGTTCTCTGGTGCCCTGACAATGAAGTTTGAATATCTCGAGCTCTGTAAATAAGAACACTTTGCAATAGAAACGTCCAGTGATCTCTTGAGGATTCAAAGTTTCAAAACAAAAATCATCTCTAAGTGAAGAAAACATTTATCAACCTTTAGTTTCATAAAAATTGTTGCTAAATTAATATTTCTGATAACATCAAAACCTGACATTCTGGTTCTCGAGCTCTGCCAATCAGTACACTTTGCAATAGAAACGTCTAATGATCTCTTGAGCATTTCAAATTTTCAAAAATCATCTCTAAGGGAAGAAAATATTTATCAACTTTTAGTTTCTTAAATTGTTCCTAAGTTAATATTTCTGATCACATCAAAACCTGGCATTATGTGTAACGCGGGAGTATGCCCCACCGCGAGCTCTAGTTCTTTTTTAATTTCTTTTTCTATGAAGGCGAAGTTTTGATAATCCCAATTCCATCTGGTTCTTTAATAAAACTGCAATTTTTAAAATGTCCTGTCCGGAGTAGATACCAACTTATGAATCAAACCCAAATCACGTTTATCTGACAATTTATTTTTCACTAAATATTAAACCAAACTAGTCATCATGTCTTGCTTCCTTTAAACTAGCCTTCGCTTCAGAAAAATCATACTCTTTAACAAGCTCAAGCAATTAATCCTTTATCAAAAATTCTAACACTTCCTGGGTAGGATTTAAAACAACGTTCTCCATTTTAGATGACATTGTAGAAGCTTAAGATTTCTCAAATATGTGAAATTAAAATGTCAGGTTCTACGGACATTCCAAAATTTTACTTTCTCTGATATATTCCAAAGCAATTCTTATTCTGGACGGGTGCCCCCAATTGTCTGCTTCGACTCTATGGTGTTCAATTAAGTGACAGGGAAAACAACAAAAAGTTTCATAAGATACAACAAATTATTTACTTCAATAAATATAAAGTGAAACTTGAAGAGTAACTGACAATATTATGAACTAAATCACAAACAGTCCTAACATTTTTATCACAAGTCCAAAAGTAAAGAGTTTTCTTAACCAATTCCAGTACTGTCTGTACTGGTACGTCAGTAGCATTGAATGTGCTAATGTATCAACAATATTGATGTATAATAATGATATAAACCATAATGTTCTTGAATGAACTCACAACAGTCCCAATATGATGATTTAATCCAAAAGATAATAAGAAGGTTTTACTGTCAGTGAACAATTTATGTAAGTAAAACCTCTAAAAGAATAAATGAAGGCAGCTAAGAGACTGATTCTTCTAGGCATATGTTAAAATAAGAATAAATAATTCTGGTGGAAAAGACCTTTATATAAAAAATAACTAAGAAATAAATAGATAACGAGGATGTAGACCATTATTACATCAAGTTGGTAAACAAGATCGCTTCTAAATTTTTAAAACGAAATAGAACTTGGACAAAATAGCAGCAAACAACCTATTTATAATTTAAAAACAAGACCAAATCATAAACACCTTCTAGAAGTCAAAAGACCGCGTCAAAATATTTACATTCTCCTAAATTACAATCTACTGTATAATCGTGGAAAATAGTTAGCTATTTAATATGTTGTTAATATGTTGTTTGCAAAATTGCATTTAGAATGTACAATCAAGGAAAAACATTAAACACACGCTCTAAATAAATATATATATATATATATCTACGTACGTACGTAACAGAAGGACTAAACATTTTCATTTAATATTATTCATCTTAGCATCTTCTTCTAGGTTCAAAAGTGTTTCCATCTTGCGGGTCATGACGTCATCTTTGCTCAGAGGGAACTAAAAGGGACAGATAGCTGGGTTATGAGGGCAGTCGAATGAGTAGATCGATCTGTCAATAAATAACATGAATACTCCGTGACCTTATTGTCGGAGTTGAAAAATGGCGTTTCTAATATGTGCATCAGTATGCAAAAATTGTTTGTTGCACGTGTGCATGTGTGATTCATTTCCATAATTATTTTTTAACAGATGCATTTCGTTAAAATCGTATAATCCCCATGCGATTCGCCGATTTCTTGCGACGAATTTAGTGGGTAGGTTTATTTAGTGATGAAATATTACTTAATTGTCATAAAACCTTTCATTTTTCTTTATGTTTTGTTTTGTTTTGTTCATTTTAAGGCCTCTTTACATTATTGTATCAAAGGGACAAAACAAAAGTGTGCTATGTTCTATATATTTTAAACAAAAAGACGCGATTACTTAAATATACTTCGTTTAAAAGGCAAGCATTTAAATTGACTTTTGGAGTACTAGACAAACGGGAAAATTGCAAATGATGTTAAGTTTCCTTGAAGATCTTAATGTTTAATGCTGTAAATATTCAAAATAATTTTGTTTTAAAGTTTAAAAATATATTAGTGTAACATCTATTATTTTCAGATCAAAGCAACGTATGCATCTTATTCAAGTATCTTTCGTAACGAAATAAACGGAATGTCCAAATACTAGATAACTTGTGTACGTTTGGACCTCGCAGGTCAGATTTGTTAGATTCAAATTTAAAGTCAAATATCGAGTCAAACTAGCACTCTTGCAGATTTATTTCTTTGTTTCAAAATTTACATCTAAATATAAGATCTTTTGTCATCAACAATACTAGATTTAAAAAATGTGACTGTCAAGATTAACAAAATATGCAGAAGTTTCAAAACATCGAAATCCACTCCAACATCAGTTCTACAAAAATATAAAACCTGACCCCGGAAATATCTCACATCAACACAGTTGCAAACGAAATCATCATTCATCATTTACAAAACCAATTTCAAATTGAATTTTTTTCATCGAAGTAAATTCATACGGAATCGAACATGCTTAGTTCCAAAAATCTCTGTCTTTTGGAGCGTTGAATATGTTAAAAAGTTTTTGAGATTTTGGGCAAAGAGAGAATTACTTCATTAGACCCTTTATATCTCTCTGCATCCTGTTTGATTCCTTAGTAGAACTTCACATTATTTTGAATATTAAGGGTGCAGGATGCAGAGTGTTTTTATTTTCAATTTTGTAAATTTAATCAATTTAACCATAGCCTAGTTGCACTCATAACACCGACTGTTTTCTCGGGTTTACGAGTTGTAAACTTTGTTTGATGATCAAGACCTTATATAGTATTCTGAAGCGGCGTCTGGACGTGTCCCAATTCTCACTGGTCTCAACATGAAAAATGTACTGACGAGAGGCTGAGGGTATATTCATCGAAAGCACCCGCCCCAACAGCAAGCCACCGTCCTGCATGCTAGCACTAATTCCTGAAATAATAAACAGACCTGCTTCCATAGCGATGAAACTTGTTAACCTTTACTGATAATAAATGAATGTGGACGCACCATCCCCATAGACTTCTCGTCATTCCGAGTATGAATTTAGCAATGTTCCTGTTGCTGAAGAAACGATTTATATAGATAACATGCACTACCCGCAGCAGAAACTAGTACTAAAAATCCGATCCAAGTAGCACTTGAATATGCCAGGAGGACAACATGTCTGTTTTATTGAAGGGATGATGTTCTTCTTTCATGCTCTTTTCTCATTTTCGACTTGCGCAGCTGTTAGAATATTTTTCATTATCCAACACAGGACGAAGCCAATTTCAGCTTGCTTTTTCATCATGAAAATTATACTGGATGAAAGACTAATTTGACATAGTCAAGTTAGCTGACATCGTTTGGGTTCTCCAATGGAGAATTGAAGTGATGGCAATGGACCTATATGCGAAAACAACGTTGATAATATGTGTTTCTTGTATACACCAGTGCTAAAAACGTTATCAAATCAGCACAAGAATGACTCAGGCGGACGATGTTTAAATCCAGTGTAAGGATTCTGCTTTGTTTATCTTCTACCGTTCTTGCCACGTGCAAGCGATCGAATGCCCCAAGACGACCAGATAGACAATATGTTTGCTTCACAGAGAGGACGTGATTATAAAATAGAATATAATGACAGGGAATGAGTACAACTAAGCCGTATGTCTGCATCCAGAACAAGATTGTTCTAATATTCATTCGCATAAATGTTGCCACTCTGCAGAACTATAAAGATATACTCAAATAGTGATGACATACCCATCTGATTTGTTGATCTAACCTCCCTCTCAGATTTAAGTAGTTACCCAGCAATTTCGAAGCTGGATACAACTTGACCCTTGTGCTGATATTAAAGCCTTTCTTTTATGGTTTCTGGTTAAGGATGCTCACGGTCAAATTGTTAACTCTCAACTACACTATCAGTCTGAGAATGTGCCACGTACAAGCGACGGAATGCCCCTAAATGCTCAGATTAACAATGTTTGTTTCACAGACAGGATGTTGTTATAGAATAGAATGATAGAGAATGCGTACATCAATTCCATATATTCGCATACAGAACAAGATCATTATTGTTTTCAGTCGCAAAAATATTGCCAATCTACAGAGTTATAAAAATAAGTTCAAAGAGTGACGACATATCCAGCTGTTTTATATATCTCGTAGTAAAAAGGGTATATTTTGAAAGCTACCAGTTTCGATGCTGGATCCATCTTGATCCTTGTGCTCCTATTAAAGTTTATCATTGGTGGTTTCTGATTAAGGATGCTGACCACCAAATGGTTAACTCTCTCTCTCTCTCTCTCTCTCTCTCTCTCTCTCTCTCTCTCTCTCTCTCTCTCTCTCTCATCCACACTAACTGTCGGGGAATGTGTTTCAATATCATATTGGCGCGAGGACTGCCCCATCAACAACCATGACTTACCTCAGATACGAATTAGATTCCGTGAGAATGGAGGTTCGTCTTTCCACGGAAAAATTATAAAAAAATGTAATAAACTCATACATTTATATTTGGTAGTTTTGCCGGGACGAGCATTTTATAAAACGACTCATCAGCTTGACAATTCTTATCTCAAAACGCCAACACCACATTAGACTAACAAAAGAGGTGAAAGAATATTTAAGGGCCTGGCAAAACGTTTTAACCGGTTTTAACGGTATATCTTTATTCTTACCTCATATTTGGATGCCTTCCGACTCGTTGGACTTGTATACAGATGCTTTTACGGTGCAGTCCTAGGCACACACTATTTCTATGGCATATGGGATTAGACACTGGCATATCAACTTACAACGCTTCTAGAATTCTAAACCATCGTTCTGGCCGTTGAGGTCTGGTGACAATACTTATCCAAAAATGAATATATTTCCACACTGATAATCAAACCTTAGTTGAGATCATAAACAAACAATCCTCTAAGGACACAAAAATCATGCATTTCTTCTCAAATATGTACTCTCTTGCCTTAAACTAAATATCTTGTTCAAGGCAAAACAAATACCTGGTAGACGTAACAAATTCGCCTATGCCCTTTCTCGCCAACAGGCTTCGAGTTTCCACGCCATGTCTCCCTATGCGGACTCACACCGTCATCGTCATCTTCCAGGCTTGCCCAGCTAGAGAGTACGCTTGACCAATTGCTTCAAAACATCCTACACTCAGCTACACAAACCACATATAAGCGATCTTGGACGCTATATAAAGATTTCACATCAAACACCTTGACCTTGATGCATACCATCTCCACAGTTTCCATAACCTATTTAGCCATTTTCATAGCGCACTTAATCAACAAGAAATATGCAGCATCTTCGATGTCCACGTTTGTTTCTGCAGTTGGCTATGGGCACAAACTTAACGGCTCCGCAGACCCTTCTTCATCCTTCCTTATTTAAAACCTCATTCAAACCATTCACAAAAGTAAACCTCATGATGCTCGTTTGCCAATTAATAACGTTTTACTGGATAAGCTTCCTCTTTCTATGATGCATACCATCTCAGACCATTTAAGGCGTACCATGCATTCAGCCAACTTTAGATTGGCTTTCGATGTTTTTCTCAGAATAGGAGAGATTATAATGCAAATGACTGCACATCAGAATGATAATTTGATAATTTGTATCTCAAGTCACTTTTCCCTACAAGCGTCTTACAGTCACTTTTCGATACTTCGGGACAACCATATATTTTCCATGTTGCTGCCCAACAAATTCCTCCGACGTGTCCGATAGCTCATTTACAAGCATTCCTAAACCTCAGGGATAAAAATCTAGGACCGCTTTTTATGAACATAATATCCACGTTTTGCTTACTTAGTGAAAACTCTTGTTAAGAGTTATGCTTTACTATTGATAACAAATGCATGTGGTCGTTCCATCCCTTTAGACTACTATTCATTTTAGTAAAGTTCTTGTTGCCGAAGAAATGATTGATGTAGATGACAAGTTTCACTCCCAGCTCAATGTAGTACTAAAATTTCGACCCAATTAGCAATATACCAGGAGGACAACATGTCTGATTCAGGGAAGGGATACCTCTTGTTTATCTTGATCTTTTCTCAGTTTCGACTTGCGCAACTAGTAGAAGATCTTTCAACATCCAACACTGGATGATGCCAATTTGATCTCTCTCTCTGACCCATTACCACAGTCTGAGATTGCGCTGCAAGATCAGATAAGCATGATGGTTGCATGGCACGACAAAGCACAAAATTCAAAAAATGAGAACTGAAAATATGAAGTTAATAAAGTGATCTCACTCCTGTGTACATGAGGGTTAATATTTCTATCCTAATAGCTGCGTTCAGGTGCAAACAAAATCCCAAACAATTCCTTCACTGGGATCAGAATTGATTTTTCATGGTTACATATTGTCAACTATGCTTGACGATCAAAACCTAATTTAGTATTCTGAACCGTAATCTTATACTGATCGGACCGATTTGGCCCAATCGGCCCCGTACCCACAAAGGCCTTGCGGGTTAGTAATTTTTAAAAATATATTTGTAGAGAGAAAGTAATTAATGCGATATAACACAATATTAAGTTTAATATCATACAAAACTTGTTTCGGAGTTTATTTTAAAATGCTGTGCTCACAGGGATCCCAGCGTTAGGTGCAGGGGACCATGCCAAAATGATCCAAATCGGGCACTAAGTTTGATAAGGCCGTTGCTGCTTACATGTGTCCCAGTTGTCACTTATCACAACATAACGACTGCACTGATGAGAGATTGAGGGAATATTCATCTAAAACACCCGTTCCGACAGCTATCCACCGTTTGATATGCAAGCACTGATACCCGAAATAATACCCAGTCTTGCTTCCTTAGTAATGACCCTTGCTAAATTTTATGATTTATTATTGATAGCAAATGGATGTGGACGAAACCTCCCCTTAGACTTCTGGTCATTTTCAGTGTTATTTTAGCAACGTTCCTGTTGCAGACAAAAATAGTGATATAGATAACATCTTTCCCTCCCAGCATAAACTAGTACCAAAATATTCCATCCAAATAGAACTTGAATCTGCCAGGAAGACAACATGAATGTTTCAGGGACGAGATGTTGCTTGTTTTTCTTCATCTTTTCCAAATTTCGATACGCTCAATTGGTAGAATATATTTGAACATCCAACACGGGATGATGCCAATTTCAGCTAGTTTGTTCAGTAGGAAATTTACATGTAATAAAGGACTAAATTTTCATAGGCAAGTTAGCTGTCATCGTTTGGGTGTTCCTATGGAGAATTTAAATGATATTAATGGACGGATATGACAGAATTTCGTTTAGAACATATGTTTCATGCATTAACGAGTGCCAAATAATGCTTTCGAATCAGCACAAGAATGGCTCAGGCGGTCAACGTTTCTGTTCCAGTCAAGGGATTCTGCATTGTATGTTCTCCTCATTCTTACTACGTGCAAGCGGAAGAATGTCTCTAATAGCTAAGATTGATAATATGTTTCTTTCACAGAGAGGACGTTGTAATAGAATAGAATAGAATGATAGAGGATGAGTACATGAGTGATAACATATTCTGGTGATTATTTAATCGGTGATATATTTGTTTTCCAGTAGTTTCAATGCTGGTTTCTGCTATAATCTTGTGCTGGCATTAAAATATTTGCTTGTTGCTTTTCTGATTAATGATGCTCGTTCACTCACCCATAACAACAGTCTGAGAATGTAGTGCAAGATCATATTAGCATGATGATTGCAAATATCGATAAAGCAAATAATTTCAATAATGAGAATGGGCAATATTACGTTGATAAAATGTTGTCATTGCAATGAGCGCGAGAGCTAATATTTTAATAATTATATTAGCACTCGAGCCCAATCAAAAGCCAACAAATCTCTCACTGTTATCCAGACTGATTTCTCATGGTTACTAGTTGCAAACTGTACTTGATGATCAAGATGTTGTCCATCATCCGTTGTACTTGATGATCAAGACCTAAAAATTTAGTACTCTGAAGCTAAGTCTGGAGCTATCCCAATTGTGACTTGTCGCAAAAAGAAGACGGTACTGATGAGGGGCCAATAAAATATTCCTCCAACGGCACCCTTGCAAACAGCAAACCACCGTTTTTTGTGCGCTAGCATTGATGTACGATAATAATGAGAATAGACAATATGACGTTGATAAAATGTTCTCATTGCAATGAGCACGCGGGCTAATATTTTAATCATTATATTAGCAATCAAAGCTCAACAATAATCTCGATGTAAACCAGACCGATTTCTTATGGCTACTAGCTGTAAACTGTACTTGATGATCAAGACCAATTTAGTATTCTGAAGCTAAGTCTGGATCTATTCCGATTGTCACTTGTCGCAAAAAGAAGACTGTATTAATGAGGAGCCAAGGGAATATTCGTCCAACGGCACCCGAGCATACAGTGAACAACTGTCTTTTCTGCTAGCGTTGATACACGAGAATAAATCCAGGCGTGATACCTTAGTAATGATTCTTGTTAAACTTTATGATTTACTATTCATAATCAATGAATGCTGACGAGGCATCTCCTTAGATTTCTGGTCATTTTCAGTATTATGTTAGCATAGTTCCTCTTGCTGAAGAAATCTTTGATACAGAGAACATGCTTCCCTCCCAGCAGAAACCAGTATTAAAGATTCCATCCAATTAGTACTTGAATCTGCCAGGTGGACAGCATGTCGGTTTCAGGGACGAGATCCTGCTTGTTCTCCTTCATTTTTTTCTCATGTTTCACATGTGCAACTGGTAAAATATTTTTCATCATCCAAGACAGGATGATGTTAATTTCAGCTAGTGTTTTCAGCATAAACAAAAACACCGGAAGAAGAAGAAATTTGATATTGTCAAGTTAGGTGATATCTTTTGAACTTTCGTATGGAGAATCTGATTGAATGAAATAGAACTGTCTGAGAGAGTGATGTTGATACAATACGCACCCCCTTCCTACATACGTGCACCAAATAATATTATGGAATCTGCATTAGAACTTACAGCATTTGCTCCAATGAAATAATGCTCCATTCATTCAATGGACAATCAGTGGGATCTACATAAACACCCAGTTTCGCTACGTTTGCATCGCATAAAGGATATAAACTGTTAAAGAATCGAATACAATTGTAGAGTGCACCTAAGCCGAATATCTCCATCTAGAACAAGAACGTTCTAGTTTCCATTCGCTTTAATATTTTGACTCTACAGGATTATACACTACAAATTCAAATGCTGACGGCACTTCCAGCCAATTAATTGACCTAATCTCTAACTGAGATTCATTTAGTTAATCAAGAGTTTCGATGCTAGATCCAACTGTACACATGTGCTATTATTATCTTTCTTTGACAATATGGATCTATAGATGCTGGCTTAAATTCTTCTCTCTCTCTCTCTCTCTCTCTCTCTCTCTCTCTCTCTCTCTCTCTCTCTCTCTCACACACACACAACCTTACCGACATTCTGAAGAAGCATTCAAAGTTAATATTAACCTGACGGCAACAAGGCGCAAATAAATCAGTAAATTCAAGTAACGGGAAACGTCAATATGACGTTAATAAAAAGTTGTCCTTCCATTTCAGAATACTAATTTCCAATACATGATGGTGTTAATTTCAGCTACTTTTCAGCATAAAAAACGCACTAGCTGAACAACTAATATGACATGGTCATTTGGGTGTTATCTTTTCGATCTCATAAAGATGAGTTGAAGTGATAGGAAATAATCTGTCTGAGAGTGTGACGTTGATAAATCCTCCTCCTTGTACCCGTTTGTGCTAAATAGATTCACTGAAGCGATGCTGCTCTCGTTTCTCTTTCTCTCCATTCTTCTCATGTGTAGAATGTCCTCAAACGCCCAATACAGCCCGATGCTAATGTCTAGTTTCTTCAGTATCAAAGCTGTATTGGACGATAAAGGACTAATTTGTTAAGGTAAAGTAAGCAGTTGTTCATTGACGGTTTATCTAGTACTTTTAACTCTTTTCGCTAAGGGTGTCTCGCCTCAGAACCAGACTGTGCCTGGTGATAAACATTTATGCTTGCTTGTGAGAGACTATGTTGATAATATTTTCTTTTCACGATCATTTTGTTTCGGTTGTATTAACCCTTATAATGTGTAGCGGTAAAATGTCCTCAAACGTCCAATACAGCCCCGTACTAATGTCTAGTTTCTTCAGTATCAAAGCTGTACTGGACGATGTCAGTCAATTGTTCTCATTATCTTAAGCGAATCTTAAAAAGTACTTTTGTATTGAGGCTGCAAAATATGATATAAATCATCTTGTTACTTGAATGTTTGATATAGAGAAAATGCATTTCGCCTTGCTGAATTTAGTGTTAATAATTCAGTTGAATTAGCACTGGATTATACCAAGTGAACAACATTTCTGTTTCAGACAAACAATGTTTCTGTTTGGTATGTTCACCCCCATTTTTGCCATGTGTAGCATATCGCGAAACTTTCTATATATCCTTGTGCTAATGTTTGGCTTTCGTACCATCAAAACTGTGCTGGATGAGCAAGGCTGGAGTTAAGCTGGGGAAGAGAAGAGTTTAGCATTGGATTTGATAAAAGTTTGAGTTCTCAGCGCTAGTGCTAATTTTTGTATCGCAACCATCAGGCTCATGATGGATGGTAAACTAATTTTTTTTTTATCCAATTTCCATGATTGATATAAATAAGCTATATATTATTAGTATCAACCTAATAACTGTAGTTTAAATTTTCCCAAGAGATTACAATATTTTGTAACATTTAGCAACAAACGAGCAAACAAACAAACTCAACAAAATAAACAAAAAAAACAAAAAAAACAGGTAAAATAAACAAGCGGCGATAATTAAATGATGTCACATTGTGAATCCAGAACTAGATGATGAAGGCTTGAAAGTATACATCGCTTAAATGGATCATTAGAAATCAAGGGAAATTCCCCTTGCTTAACTAACTGAGCATACTGTGTGTGTGTGTGTGTGTGTGTGTGTGTGTGTTGACTACGTCGTTTTATAAACGACGAATACAAAGTTTACCAACGATACCATCGTAATGTCTTGGGAATGAAAATAAAAACCAACAGAGTGTGTATGTGATTTGGATATTTAACGTAGCTTAAACAATTTTTCAGTCATATCGCTATCATGTATGCAGTGATGCGGTTTATACTGATGTCTAACACTTGGACATAATGCCGGAGACTTGTAGCATCATGTCCCATCCAGTCACATTATCCAGACACCAGTCCCACCAGTTCTAACAATAAGCTCTTAATGCTGAGCGCAATGTGAGGGAAAACAACAAAGAAAAAGTGTGGAAATAGACTAAGCCGATCCCGACCCCCAGTTTGGAGCTGCTGAATGAATTTGCTTATTTAATCCTGTGGTTGTTAATGTTAAGTTTTAACTCGTCTTTACTATTCCTACCACACAAACACGAATTTGTAGTAATTTCATTTTCATCAGCATCAAAACTGATGATCAACGACTATATTAAAACAGGATCTGTTCTAATAATGTTTGCTTATGTCAACATTAAGACTGTGCTTGAGATAAAATTTATTTTCCAATACAGCCTTGTGCGAATGTTTGTTTATTTTTCTGATTTTGATGAAATAAAACAAACAAGTTGCGATAAGGAGGTGTAATAAAGCCTTAAACTTGAAATCAGTCATTACTTACAAGGATTATTGCCTTTAATCAGTCATTGCTTACAAGGATTATTGTTTTTAATCAGTCATTGCTTAGAATGACTATTGCCTTCACTTTCCCAAATGAGCGTAGTTTGACCGCCGCTACGTTTACACATTTTAATCCTAGTCTGATAATTGACCTTGATGATAAATCGCTCCGCCCATCAAACTATATGGCATGGTCACCTGTTAATCAACAAATATGCAAAAGATAATAATGTATATAGTATATAATCTTATACTTATTATTCTATCTGGCTTATGTTTATGCTGCATTGGAAGTAAATGAATTAAAAATTAATAACAAAATCGTAAATAATTACTCTTTTAAAGTCTATTGTTGTAGATATTTTAAAGTTTTACCATATTGGTCAGATAGAATTTTGATCAATGATATCTGTTGATGTAAACATGTAAATGCATGCTTAATATATTGGTATATAGTTATATAAAACCATTGTTTCTGTATTTCTTTGTCAATACATTTTTGTATCCCTACCCCGCCTAGGCCCAATGAGAAAGTAAAGAGTCATTCAATTGTCTGAAAGATCGATACGATATATCATTTTCTTTGGAACAAGCCAACATTATAGTGTAAATTTTCAAACTTTAAAATAATGCATTATGGGATTCAGCGCATGTTATACGAGAAACGTTAGGGGATTATCTTCCCATATTCTAGAAACGATTATTTTTACATATATTTTTTTTAATTTCATTTTTTTTTCAAGCCATTGATAGAACATGCTTTTCTACAAAGTTGTTTGCAAACAAAATTGTATGTATATTTATTGCCCTCAGTTGTGCCTATATTCAGCTGATCGTACACCGGACCACAAGTCTTTCACCATTGAGTTTTCGCCTATGTTTCGGGAAAGTAATAAACTTAATTCCTCCATTTAGAAGACCTGGATTTCGACTCGCGGAATTACAAAGATCCCATTGACTGCTTTTCACCACTATCGATCCATAAATCAACAAATCATTGCAAAGTTTATAAATACTTATCATCATCAAAACGTTATTGTCACAAGCAGCTTATTGTAATAAAATGGCATACGTAACCAGTACCTGGAGGTGTGTCTTAGATACACTCGCTGATTGGTTAATTTGTCAGTGTGATTGTCAAGTGGCGATTGGTCAATTCAGATGATCATCACAGTATGTAACTCATGATCGACATATTTACAATTTGTGTTGCTTGAATGCATCTGCAACAATTACACTATAATTTATATTAATATGAAATGGGTTAGTATTTTGTCTTTAAACGCACGGGCAATAATAGGCAAAATACAATATA